>WYDI02012841.1:0-51242 GCA_009867235.2 Psittacus erithacus | reverse complement strand
ATTGGCATCTCAGCTGAAATTGCCTCATTTTAGGTGGTCTGTGTATGTTGTCAGGTGAGGAAAGCTGCATATTGGCTCTGCCCTTACTGTGAGCCAGAAGGAAAAAAAGGAAACAGGTGAACTCTCCATGCATCCATATTAACATGGAATTGGATCCATGATAAGACCATCTCCACTGCAGGATTCAAGCTGTATCATAACACAGTGGTGTAGGTTCAGATTTCAGATCGGGGCTGGCTTGAACCTGCCTGCTGCAAAGCACGGGTGGAACTACTGCCCAACTCTCTGCCCTCTGCCCAAAGTTCTCTTGACTATGCAGTGCAAAGCAGAGCTTTGCAGAACCTTGCTCTAACACAACCTTTTAGGCAAATAAATGGGGTTGGCCAACACCATTTGTGGCAATGTGCCAACAGTGTCAATAAAACTGATGGCAAGCCCTAATCAACAACCTACTAACAGATCTAAAAATCCACCAGGTTCAAATGCTGCCAATTCCTAGCAGATGACCATCCAAAACAAAACAAAAGTTGGTTCTCAGTTTTCTGTCCAGCCCACATGCCGGAATTGCAAATGAGCACATTATGTCCATATACCCTTCTATCTATCGGCTGCAGTCTACACATATCAACTCATGTCATGGTTAATCAGTCTCGAGTATAAAGCCGTAGAAAGCTGAAGTTCTTGATTATGGGCTACAGGATTTCTCTGCCTGTAGCGTGGACTATCTTCCAATTGAGACTATACTCCATACCTTGCAGCAAAGCGCTTTCACAGTGTCATCTGAGTCAGCCACATGTCCTCCCAGGAAGGGCCCAGGGCTGGGATAACATACATAGTGAGGCTGTTCAGATTTTAGTCACCCTGAGAACAGTTATGGCTGGTACCATGTCCTTACAGATCACAGGACATAATTAGTCATAAAAGTCTGACTTTGCAGTTATCAAATATCTTGTGTTTTCAAAGTACCGAATTTTACTTTGACAGCAATTCAGCAGTACATTTATGTTATGAAAACAAACCAGAGCTATACATTTCAGTGGAGCAATATTTTCTTCTGTTTTATGTTTTGCAGACACTCATTTAATGACAAAACACAGACTTACGAAAATAGTCATGGTTACCTGGACTGATGCAGAATCAATTTACCTGTGTGTTTGGTTAAATCTTTGTATTAATCGGCTTCCATCTGCTAATCTAATCTGAATTTTAGTTGCTGGCATGGAATCATCAATCAGAACAGGCGCATCAAGGATGGATTTTTCCTCCTCCTCCGGGGAAGAAGGTGTGCTGACTATTTCAGGTGTAAGGCTAAAGGATTGGGAAAAAAAAAACAAAACACAACACAACACAACAAACCAGATATTATTAATGGAGTAAAACCAGAACTAAGTAATGCTTCAGCTGTCGTTGTCACTGAAGGATTACTACACATAGTTAGTACAAATGAGCAATGAAAATACTCTCAAAGTTATCTGAGCCAAGTATAAACACTGCTTTTCTAATAGACACACAAATAATGCTTTTGTAGTTTCTTGTCAATGATTGTAAGATTTTATATTTAATTGTCTCATAACTATGCATATCATTACAGCTTCATTATTTTAAATATGTAATCAAGTACAAACAATTTGTTTATGCTTACAGAGCTTGAAATGACAGTCTTTGATAGCAAGATTTCTATACTGTACCACCTGGCATACTATAAAATAATCACAGACAATTACAGTGCATTTAACTGACCCAAACCACTTTAGTAATTGCTTTCAGGATCACTATGATTCTGGACAATCCCCACCCTTTCAGAGCACATATGGTATTAACAGGTAATTGGTATCACAACAAAGTTAAGCGTGGAATTTTTTTACGTTTAGTAAAAAACCAATATAAATCTGTTTGGAGATAAGAGATTTGGCTACTCCTTTCATTGCTCACATATCTGAGATTTCATCAGCTACCAAACCAAAAATGCCACAAAACAGGTGTACACACTTTGCTAGATAGAAAGCTCCTCTCTTCCTGTTTTCTTTAATAATCTGAGCAAGTACTCAGGTGGAAGAACTTATCATATGCAACTGTTCCTTACATCATCCCTACCAGTGCTTACCACCTTCTCAGTTTTACTGATTATTTGCAGAAGCGCACCAGTAACACCCTTTTTTGGCAACCAAACATATCACATGAATAAAT
This sequence comes from Psittacus erithacus, assembly GCA_009867235.2. Taxonomy (NCBI): domain Eukaryota; kingdom Metazoa; phylum Chordata; class Aves; order Psittaciformes; family Psittacidae; genus Psittacus; species Psittacus erithacus. Next base: position 49,055 of record WYDI02012841.1, on the reverse strand, counting down.
GCAGGTAGTATTTAGAATTCAACAGCTAGTATCAAGTCAGCTGAAAAGGAGACTTTAAAGCCTGTAATCATGTGAAAAAAACTTATGATTGGCAGAGTTGAGGTCACATTACTGTTTACTCTTACTGACCAATTTAAGATGAACAGAGATGCACTTCTGGACAAAACAGCCTGGACTGTTCAGTCACAGGAATGACTTTTGGCACATTATGCATCAGTTCAATTGAATTAATACACATTATGAGTTTTCACAGCATCATGTGAAATTTCAAGCAAATCCTGGTAAAAGTTGAGAGATTTTGATACAATTTACTGCACATTTATTTTGGATCAAATAAAAATAGTTTATCAAATTGTTTCTTTCTTAAATCCAAGATACTTGCCTTGTATACTAATAACGAATGAAATTTACAAGGTTATATTTCAGGACACTATTTCTAGTGCTTCATTCCAGAAAAAAAATATAGGAGTTGCTCCCCTACAGAAATACTTTATATCCGCATTGTCAAACATCAGCCATTATTGCTGCAATGGCCTCTCCGCATATATATAGGCAAAATCATATGCAAGAACAGGCAGATAAATGTCACGGTCACAACAAAGTAGAAAGCATCTACCAAATCTATGAACAGTTTCAACAGAGGACTAAGATTTATATACAACTTTCATGATTACCACGTGACTCTGATATCAGGGCTGAGACTTGTGGCACAGAATAATTTTATACCATTTTTGTGATCTGATCAGTTTCTCTAACAGTGTTCCAATTGATTAAATCCAGCTTTTGAAAGAGCATACGAACACAGAACAGAAAACCTGGTGATTTTTACCTTCCAAGCTTTTGCCCTTCGCCACTGAAAGCTTTAAATCGTAGTCTAGGCTTCACATATTCCTGTTCTTGGTGGTCTTCCATATCCAAATTAACCTGGCCACCATGAACAAGTCGCTGCAGTTCCACAGGAATTTCCCTTCATTACAAAAATAAGTTTTCCAATTACATTCTGAACTGAAATAACAAACTTTATGCAGTACAATGAGTTGATATTATTAGTAACTTTACTTTGAAAATCATACACCTCCAACTGGTTTATGAATTGATTTCATCCTAAGGCAGAAAATATGAGCAAACTGACAGTCAAACCTAGAACAAGACAGTCAAAATCTAGAATGTGCTAACTAAACATGTGAAACTAAAAGCTGTCTGTAGTAAGTAGCATTCAGAGTTAAAGCACCAGAAGGAAGCAAAGATTGCTGAATTTTTAAATGCCCCATGCATCTGATGACACATACAGAATATATTTTATGTGTGCAGGCAGAAAAGAAGCTTGGAGCTTTTAACAATTATAAACATGTGGAGAAGGCATTTTTCCTCACTTCACTTGAAAGACATACCTCAAAAAAGTTGTAATTTTAGCTTACCCTCTTTTAACAGACTCAAGGAACTGAGCATTTGTTGGGTCTGAATAGGATCTCAACTCGCCATCATCTAAACTGAAGCCATTTCTCCATAGTTTCAGCAAAATTTGAACCTGTGAAGCAAGAACAGTGAAACAAAAAAAGTGGTGACAGACAAATACAGTATTTCAATTTCATACAGATCATTTATACATTTTTTATCTATACTTAATAGATATTGTAGCAGACCACAAACAAGATGACAAAATAAGAACAGAGAACTGCACTGTAACTATCATTGTTAGAATCCTTTAAAAAAAGCAGACCACTTTTATACTTGGGGAAAAAGAATCTCTTAATCTGCTACCCATGACATAACAAATCATGCAGTGACTGTGCAGTGAACTTCACAGGGTTCCAATTACTTTCAAAACAAGTGAAAATTTCTTGTTGATAAATTAATAAATAAAACCATAAAACTACAAATTACTGCTGATTCATTAGTTACAGTGAAAATTACTCGTTCCTCAAATTGTTACATGGTAAGCTCCAATACAGTTGGTTCAAACACTGAGAATCCTGCAAACCAGCCTCCTTCGCTGCTCTCTAGTTTGATGCATGTCTGTATGTCCAGCCACAGCCTTTCACCTTCGAAGCCTGCACCTCTCTTCCCTGCAACTGCCTTGCAGTCCAACACAACTAGGCTTTCCTAGCCAGTAAAACGGATCTTCCCTTAGAAAACTATCCTTGCTCCAGTTATTGTAACCCAACTGCAACAGGCTTCTGGCTTAGTACAGCTGGCTATTACTTAGAAGAATTACTTAAGCTCCCGGTGTGGCGTGACAGCACCCCCCAGCCTGAACTACATCCTCTGGCCTTACTCATTTCTTGGTTTTGTTTCTAGGTAAGCTTAATATTTGTTCTAGCCGTTCATACAAATGGCAAAGTGCAGAGAACTTTATTTTTACCCACGTTCTCCCTCACTTCCTGCTTTTTAAGCGAGAGTAAAGAAAGGCCAGGCAATTTTCAAAAGGCCTTTAACCTGCTGCTTCACCATTCCTAGAACAAATCTATGCCCTCTAGTTTGAGACTGGCTACTTTGCAAGCCACAGAAGAAAAAATTCCTAATCTAAGAGGATTAAAATGTTAGCATAGCTAAGAGAATGCAGAAAAACAGCTGAAGGAAGTACCTGAAAGGAATGTCTCCCAAGAACTCCAAAGTAATTTATGTCAACAAAATTCCATAATGGAGGCCTTAGGAATATCCAGTGAACATCTGTCCCCTGTGGACACTTTAATAACTTCCACTTAACACTTATCTAATATTTAGATATTCATTTTTCCTCATAGACACAGTTACAGTAATACTGGCATTTCAAGCTGTAAACATGATTAAGCAGACATCTGTTGGAGATTGTTTCCTGCTATTCAGAATTTTACTTACATCTTGATTTTCTCCATATATGTATTCTGAGTGCTTTTGTGATGAGTCACCCAATCTATATCCACCACCAGAAAATGACTGGAAAAAATATACAGAAAAGCTTATTGGAATAACTATCTGAAAGAGTTTATTAAATTTCTTACCTAGGCACAAAAAAAAAAAAAAAAAAAAAAGGACCAGTAAGCTTGCTTCTGTGATAAAAAGCACTGTTCTAACCTGTATATCTTCTGTGTGGAAAACTGTATCGAGTAACCATAATCAGGCAAAGCAGGTTGTGTGTGTGATATGTTTCAGTTTCTAATCTGCATGCTTTTTTAAACATTAGAATCACAGAACAGCTTGGGTTGGAAGGGACCTTTAAAGGTCAGCTAGTCCAACCTTCCTGCAATGAGCAGGGACATCTTCAACTAGATTACATTGCTCAGAGCTCATTCAACCAGACTGAATGTTTCCATTCAGACTGAATGCTCTTTAGGCACCTTGTTCCAGTGTTCCACCACCCTCATCATAAAATATCATTTCCTTATATCTAGTCTGAATATACACTGGACCTTGTACTTGGCCTTGTTAAACCTCACGAGGCTCACATGGGCCTGCTTCTTCAGCTTGTCTATATCCCTCTGGATAGCATCCTGTCCCTCATGCATGTCAACCACACCACTCAGTTTGGTGTCACCTGCAAACCCGCTGAGGTGCACTTGATTCCACTATGTCGCTGATGAAGATACTACACAGTACTGGTGCCAGTATGGACCCCTGGGCACCACTCCTTACCGATCTCCATCTGGACACTGAGCCGGTAACCACTACCTTTAGTAGTAATTCAGCAGATAAGAGATTTAGAAATTTGGATTTGGGATGCAGTTGCAGTTTTGGGCTTTCATTGAATCAATTTTACTTAAAAATAAAGCAAATCATTCAAGTTTAGGTTGACTTCTAATGATTCCCCCTGGAACTGTGTGGCTCCTCCCCACTTTATTTTCTAGAGTAACCTATTTGAGCTCAAATAATACACAACTGTGTTGATCAAATCCCTCTGTTATATGCAGACCACAAAAAGGTGTATTTGCTCTTATGTGGTTAAATGAGATTAAGAGAGAGTAATGTAAAAAGACATCAAAATATCTTTTAACTTTTACCTTCGCTTTACTTAAATCACCAGATGCTCTTGAGGCTTCGTCTAATGGGACAGCTCCATGTTCTTTTGCTTCCTTGAAGAGTTCAGCAACAATTTTACTTGGATTATTAGAAGCCCCAGAAATATGTAATCCTCTATATTCTGAGTCACCTGAATAAAATCTTTAGAATAATGATATTCATAAGCAACAATACTTAAAATAACAAGCACAATTTTCCTCTTCCCACCAAAAGAAAATAATAAATGAACAAAGACCCAAGTCTGGCCCAAAACCTTTTCATTCTGATAACAGAAATGGTCCACTTGGTTCCAACCTTCCCAGCAATCCAAGCAACACTACTCCAAAATCATTTCAGTAACTACCATGGTGCCTTCTGGAGCACATCTCCAGAGGTCAGGGGCCACGTGAACACAGTCCTGATGCAGCTGTGACTTTATACACCTCATGTATGTGGGTATCACCTGTTTCCAGAAAGATCAATTCCCCCGGGGGTGTTCCTGTGCATGGGACTGTGCCTGGGCTGGTTAGAACACAGATTAACAACTTGGCAGAACAAGCATGAACTGTTGAAAAACTTGAACAGTGCCACAATTTGATCTTTTTATTTCAAGACATAGTAGACTTCCATTCCTGCCAATATCAGAAATAGAAAGGTTTTAATAAATTTAATTAACCTTTCAAGGCATCTTATAATCCGCAGAAACGGCTGCAAAAGCTAATTTGTGTTCTTTTCTTCAACACAGTCCCATCTCTAGCTATTGAAGATGAAAGGTTAAGCTAAAAATAATGGTGTTCAAAACTGTATCTGTTTGATTATGAAAATCAAGATATTCCTTCAGGATTATCTTGAGAAAGTCACTATAAATTTCTTAATACCAATGGAACAGATGCTGTAAAAAATCTGCATACAAATACAAAACCTAGGAAACCTGAGTGTTTTGTTTTTGAGTAGAAGAAACGTTAATAACTAATAAAGTAAGTGCCTGCTACTTTCCTTAACTTTTTCACTTAACCACTTGGGACAAGGCAAATCAACTATCTATGTAAAACTGTCTCGCAGGCAAACAACTTCAAAATGCTGTCGATTCCACCATATTTTACAATTACCCAAAACCAGTAGTGGGTATGAAGGTGCTGCAGAACCATACTGCTCTTATGATCAAACATAATTGCCAATCCCTTAGTATCATCTCTCCTTCAAACATAAATCTCTATTTATTATCCAACTGCCATTTATATGAAAAATAATTATTAGATTTTAAATAATTATAGTGGTAAGATAATGAAACAATTAGAATTTGCACTCAAGAAAGGAAGTACTCAAATATTTGAGTAATGGATACACAGAACAATTCAGTATATTTGAAAAAATGCAAAAAAGCTTTTGAGTTCAAGTGCAAGTTATAACCTTCACATCCATACAATTGTGTTAAGGCATCTACAGGTCACTACAGAAGGGTTCTGCTAAACACAGCTTTACTACAGCAGTGCGGCTAACACTTACTCCAATAAGCCACATAGCATGTCTGTAGTTACTAGCTCTTCGCAGGATAGACTTAGCTCACCTGCATTTTGAAAAACAGGAGGGAGCAAAGTGTGAATGTCACAAAAAGCCCAGTTACATTCATAACTGTTAAATTATTTGTTGTTGGTTGAAAAATACCTTTGGTTTTCTTTGTCATCGCTCATGCTTCTTTCTGGTTTTCTCAACCTTCTAAGGGAATCAATTTTAAGACTGCCAAGAGAATGAAAGGAAACATTTGAAGACGGCTGGTACATGCATTTCACCAAGTACTTCATATCTAACTTCTGAAACTACTTCTTTTTCAAAAAAGCCCTAAGAATACCAAGTTGTTGAGGATTTTTTTTTTTGTTCTCACCATACTTTCTTTTTCTCCAAAGTACATAGCCATGAATGCTTCTGAGTGAATAAGCAGGAAAGGGCACACGTACGGCAGAGTAATTTTGCAATAGCAGTTGAATTAGATGATCACTGTAGGTTCCTTCTAACTGAACTACCCTCTTCTAGCATAGGTTATGCTGAATTCTACTTTACACCACAGGTGGTCCCACAGATAATACAGGTAATTATTGGCAAGCCCAACACCTGTTTCAGAATCCAGTTTACCAGAAATAACTACACTTCAAATTGTTTCCACATTTTAGCTTTCTTTTGTTAAGAGTTAAGTTGCCTAGTGAAGTCAACGCTGGCTCTCCTTGAAGTCCTGGAGTCTCTGTCTATGAGGAACCTAAAAAACTAAGAAGCAGTCATTCTTACTTCATACAATTTTAAAAATACTTTTAGTGGCAACATCACAAAGACTTTCAGAAGATGATCAAAATGCAGAATCACATTCCGTTTTATGACAGGAACAGATCAGTAAGCTACCAAAGGACAAGCTAGGGTTGTTAACTTGCAAAATTCCAGCAACAGCTGTACAGATATTTGCTCTTATCCTGTAGTACTTGATTCATTAATGCAAGATGTGTATGTGGTAGCTGACTACCACAGGATAAGAACATACATACAGTATGCTACATAAGTAATAGCAGATCGCTAGTTCACATTTAGTCAATCAGTCTGATTACCATTCCTTTGATTTCAAAGTGTAGCAGAGCAGTCCATTGCTTTTTTAAGTATCAGTGTTGATAAAACAATGCAATTCTATATCCAAGTAAAGTATCTGCTTCTTAGGAATTTCTTAGAAAAAAAAAAGTATTGTTATGGACTTGGGTCATGGGCACTAGAAATGCTTTAATCTCTTCTATTTTCTTCCTTTGTTGCACTGCAGGTTTTGTGGAGCAAATACTGTATTTTTGTGGCAATGGTCTCAAGTTTCTCAAAGGAGCTTACACAACATGACAGTATATATAATATGGCATTTGTTCCAGTAGGGCACAATCTTTTACACCTGCAGTACTGGAAGGCAAGCTGAGTAGATCAAGAGCAGCATCATGTTTCCTTGCAATTAAAACACTGCTCATCTGAGAGCAAACTGAAGTCTATTAAAAAAAAAAAACAAACAAATTTTGGATACCATGCATACAGCAGCCATCTCTTCTTTCTCAGTCACATTCCAGCATGACTGCTGTTTTGCCAACAGCTATCACACTGAAATATCCAAGATACAGCACTGCAGCTTTCCCTTCAGTTGGAGTGGGAAGTTGTAACTTCATGATATGTATGGGTAAACGGAGCCCTTGGCTTTATTTGTTTATAAACTGTGTTCAATGTAGCCGAGTAGTCAACATAGGTGCTGTCACGAAAACAAACAAAAAAACTCACCCCAAAAACTATTATTTCCCAAGCATCACCATGATGTACTAAAATCCCTCTTCCTGAGGATTTGCATTTGTAAATGCCCTTGAAGCATGGCTCTGGTGACTAAGATCTTTTCTGCTGCTTAACCTCCTTTAAAACAGAGATCCATCTTGGCAGCAGCGATTGAAAGACAAGCCAAATACAAGACTTGTTATAGCATCACTGACAGTTATGATGTAAAGACTTGTCTTCTTTAGAACTATTTAAATAGAAACCAAAAACTGGCAAGATTCCTGTACAAAAATGTAAAGCTACATTACATCTTCAAATGCTATGTGAACTGCAAACACTGCAGGCCAGAAAAAGTTGGATTTATACATAAAAAAAAAAAAAAAAAAAGTCTTACCTTACACCTGCCAAACTCAGACAAACTCACTTCTCTCACCCTACAGGGGCCTACTATTGAACCCACTAATAATTTTTCAAGTACTTGTCTCATCAGGTACTTATATAAGTACAACGCTCAAAGCAGCTGCCTTGTCAGATTTCACATAAGCTACTGATTTGCTGAGTTTTGAAGCAGCAAAGAACTACAGTATTTTTCTGAGATAACAAGTTTTCAAATTTTATCTGTGTAAAAAAAGAGCAACACTGCATTTCACTTATATCATCTTATCTTACCTGAAGTGGGTTTAAAGTATTTTGGAATACCATATAGCACAAAGGCTCCTAAATAAATACAATATAAAAAGCAGTCTGAGAAGACCCAGACTGTGCACTATTACAAGGCTTCATAATTCTGGATTATGAACTGCTGTAGGTGGCTTTTTATACAATGAGGAGATCAAGTAAGTACAACAAAGTTTTGTGAGCTAAAACAGTACCTACTAAACATATTTCTGAAGTACAAAGCACGTCTTACCTCTGTGATGCTTTTGTGTTACTGATCTTTGTAGATGTTGGTTTGTCAGGACACAATGCCTGCCTTTTAGCTTCATCTTCGTATAACTCTGCCAAGGCCAACTGTAGGAAACAGAACTCTTTTTAGAAGTCTAACTGCAGAACACACGAAACAGAAATAAGGCAAAAACTAACGCAAAATATGCACAGCAGCAGCAAATTAGGCACAACGATACAAGAAATCCCAACTGCTTCTCTAAACTGAACTTCCTTTTTGCTTTACGAAAAAAACCCCACACAATGCTTAATGTCATAGTGACTTGGAACTTGTACTCTGCTTTGCTAGTTACACTCCACCTGTATTAATTCAGAATTGCAAGAGTATATGCACACATCTATTAAGCATCATCTCATTAATGTTAACAAATTTAAACTTGTACTGGAATTAAGAACCAATTGTGGTTTGCTGGCTTGAAGAGAGGTGTTTCAGGCCTCTGATCATCTTGATTGTCTCCTCTGGATTCACTTGAGCAAGTCCATGTCCTTCTTGTATTGGAAGCCCCAGAGCTGAAAACTACATCCATCTTTCTCTGTTAATTATGTACAATTGAATAAAATAGGTGCAGTTTCAGTTACTAAAACTTCCACCTGTTTTCCAATTTGTCACTTTAGTATTTTGAACCTTCATACACTCTGAAAATTACACACAGGAATACTGCTAAAAGTATCTGCAATTAAGTATTTAAGTACCAATGCAGAGTTACGCTGAACTCCTGAAACTTTCCCCACGTAAACCTGTGAAAAGATCACGTCCATAGTCTTACACCACGTCTGTGGAGACTGACATTTTCATGTAGGAAAAGCCACTCCTACCAAATAGTCAAGAAATATAACGGCGCCAAATCAACTTCGAACACAGTTAAAACTTAGCTACTTAAGCGCCGGGAGAGCCCTTCCAGTGTCCTGAAGAGCTGACTACTACATACGCTGACCAGCCACCGTTCCCTAAAGCGCCTAGTCCTCTTTCAAAGGCATTCTTCCCTTCTCAGCCTGGGAAAGGGAGAGCGAGTAAAGAAGAGGCCCAGTCCTGCCGGGCTGTGTCGAGACAGCCCCGAAAGGCAATGAAAGAACCACCGCACTACACGCTCCCCAGAGCGGCGGCCTGAGAGAAGGCCAGGGGCGCCGGCCAGGGGCGCCCCCCAGGGGACACGGAAGCGGGACACCCGCCTCCACCCGCCCACCTGCAAATCCCGCGCGCTGGGCGGGCGGCCGGTGCTCCGGGGCTGCCGATCCCTCCGGACGCCACGGGCCACAGAGGGTACATCTCCTTCCTCCTGCTCAGCACCGGGCCCCCCGTCCGCCATCTTCAGAGGGCGGTGGCAGGCGCGGGCCAGCGCCGCCAGGCACTTCCGCCGCCTCGGAGGAGGGGAGGCCGGGCCGGTGTAGCTCCGCCCACCCCGCTGTTTCCATGGGGACGGCGGGCGCTGCAGCCGCCGAGGGCGCCGATCTTACCGGCCTCGCGTGTGTCTTCGTCCGTCCGTCCGTCCGTCTGTTTGCCCCAGCACAGAGGGAAGGTGTGTGTGCACGTCCCCGCGGCCAGCCGGGTCCCAGGCGTGTCCCTCCCGCTGGGCAGAAACGGGAGGGTGGGTTTGTCCACGGCCTTCTCTGCGGACCTGGCAATGGAAGAACGCTTTTGTGCGCTGACAGGCTTGGTCCTTGGCGAAGACTCGTATGCCACATCCGTGGTGTCAGCCCAGTGGCCAGCGCGTGCCTGTGAAGCACAAGGAATTTCCTAGTGAACTTTTATATGAGTGCAATAGCTAAGACCAGATCTAACTGATGAAGAGCAAGTTATGTTTAAAAGTAGATATTTTCAGTTTCCCAAAAATAAATACAAGATAAAAAAAAAAAAAAAGACAATTAAAGAAATCCTAAAAATAGATACGCCGCAAACATTATATTTACCATTCAGATTATAGGGCAAGACATTATGACAACCAGGCTGACTGCAAACACTATGGTTTTGATATAAAACAAAGGCCTTCATATTTGTAATGGAAAAGAAATACTGACAGTACTACAAAGAGGAATCAATAGATCAGTTTCCAAATTGATATTTCATCATGTCATGGATCCGTAGTATCTACACACAAATAAATCGCTGCCCTAAGAGAGCTGACTGGCACGTATAAAGTTTTGTAATGTGAAAGAGTGAATACGCAAGCCATTACAGCCATTAGTTGGCTGGTTGGGATTTCATCTGGAACTGTGACTGACATCTAAAATCACTAATTGCTGGACAATCATATGTAATGCTCAATTGCTCCCAGTTGAACCAGGCAGAGGACTGGTGGCTCTGACCTGACTGCTGAACTGAAATACTGTGAAGCTTCAGCTGGAAGTACCGGCTAACTGTCCTCAGTTGTTTCTAATGCCATTCAGCTCAAACACACATCACTTTCTAATCAATCCCGCTAGACCCTATTGACAGTACCATACAGTTCAGAAATGCTGGGAATGGTGGCTAATAGAGCTGGGGTCACACAGGACCTTCTAAGCCAGAGTATTGAACTGTGTGCTTATGTTTGTGCTTTCGTAGTCAGACCAGTCCTCATCAAGCACATGGACAGAACGATCTGTTCTAGCCCATAAACAACAGGGAAGAAAGTGTGGTCTGATACTCAAATCCATCTCAAGGGTCAAAGCTATCTGCTGTACGCAGGTGACAATATTTTTCTTGTGGACAATATAGATATGAATGACTGGGGTTTTTTGCATAACTTTGGTGTTTGACAAAGATGAGTGGCACCAGTGAGGATATATATGTGCGTGTATATGTACGTATTCATGTAACATTGCATATATAGTACATTTCATGTAGGCCTCACATTCTGAACTTTATACGCTGATATATGCTTGTACGATTATATGTATGTTTGCAAAGAACTCTTTTTGCTTTATTTATGAAAAAAACCCCAAAACCAAAACAAACCCAAACATGAATAAAAGTAAGATTCCCCTTCAATTAGCTCCTGTGCTTGAAGCTTTTGTATGACGACTGTCAGGAATAAAATGTAGTCATATGTTGTTTCGTTCAGTCTTCCATGGATTGATACATGGTGCACAGCTGTTGTCTAAGTGAAAATGTCATGTGATGATACAAACTGAATTAGGAGAGAGGATGTCTAAACTATAATCACTTTAAAAGTCAAATGACTTTATTATGAATTCACTTAGGCGTCCTATATTTTGACAGGCATATCTTCCCTAAACACTGGCATTATTCCAGTCAGTCTTTCTCTGTGATTCCATCCTCTTTGGTTAAGGATGCCAACAACATCTCACGAGATCACCTGAATACAGATTAGCACATAATCTTTTTCTCAGTGAAATTTATATAGGCGCAGACATCTGGAAATTTAAATCTGTCTATCCCAGGCAGCCATTTTAATTTGCATAGCATTATTATTCTGATCAATGTTTGATCACGCAGCTATAGACTTAAAAGAGTTAATTATTATCTGGCAGCTCTAGTTCCTTAATTAAAATTGGTCCTGTATTTTTTTTTTTTAAATGTCTGAAATACTTTTCATTTATCTAGATTTTTCCTCCTAGTGATTAAAACTAGCAACATTTACAGCCTTCTAGTTGGGGGTGACACAGCTAACAGCCAAGTCTTTTATCTGCAAAATTTCACTGCAGTTGGTGCTGTCTAGAATCAAATATATATAATTAAAATGCAAGTAAATATAGCAAAAACCAGATATTAAAACTCAACCCACCAAACATCCCAAAGTTTGCATGTAACTTAAGAGAGAAGGAGAAGAATGAAGTTAAATAGAGGTAAAATTAATAGTAAGTTTCTCAGAAAGACATTTAAAATAGAAGAATTGTAGAGCCTTTTAAAAATAGTGATCAGCGTAGGGACAGAAAATAAAACTTACATTTTTAGCTTTATAAATGTTAAAGAATAACCAGCATAAAGGGTTTGGGTCTGAGACAGAGCCCTGCAATGGGATCACCCCAAACCTCACAGTGCATGGGAGATCTTTTTATCTATTTTGTAGCGCATAAATTTGGAAGATAATCTTCAGTAACCTCCAAATCAGGATTGCACATATCTTCAAAAAAATTAAAGTACATATTTAAAGTGACAAAAGTCTTGGGGTTGACAGAGAGGCAGAGAAAGGACATAGAGGGTTTAATTAATTTCCTTAGTTACAGTTCATTGCTTAGCTAAACATGGCTTAACTAGCAGCATGTAATCTGTGTGCAGTCTATGGGATCATCTGCCCAATTTGCTGCCTTTTTCTTGGAGGAAATAGAGAATAACTGGGTTGTGCTTATTTGTAAAACACCTATCTCTGGTCTTCAAGAAAAAGCCTCCTGTCTTCAGTATTCTGAATGCAGAGTATTCAGAAAGGTCTGAATTTATTCCCAGATAAAAAGGGTTCAAAGGAAGATGTCTTCTGGCAGAACCAGGACAGCTGTTGACACTTCAGTGTGGTTTTCATGGCAGTTCCCGAAACTGGAAATTGGCTGCTGTATTTTGTCGAGGTTTATTCTGATAAAGCTAAGCTTTACATAGAACATATCCTTTTGGTTTTGATTTAGCTTTAGCTCAGCTATCATCTGCCAAAAAAGCAAGAGATGGTCCATGTCCAAGGACTGGCCAGGATTGGATTTCCAGGAGCTCTGGACTAGGAAGGCTGGCAGTGGGACGAAAAATGAGCAGTAGATATTGTCGTGATGTGCACTTGGCCATTACTCTGTGAAGGCACAATATTGCTCCTGAAACTCTGTAGAAGTATCTGACGTAGAGACATGGGGCAGCTGGAAGAAATGTTTTGGATCTCAAGAGAGCTTTAGGAGTAAAGTTTTTGCTGAAATCTCAGACATCAGTAGCTCTTGAGAACATTCCATCTCCATTCTTGAGAAATTCTTGCTAGAGCTGCTCTGACAATTTGCTGTGCCTCTCCAGCCTTTAGACTTTGAATGCTTAATGTACAATTGACTTGGCTTCACATAGCATTTCTATAGCAAATATCCAGTCTGAAAAAATAATGTTGTTTGGACTTTTTTTTCCTAACTAACAAAACAAAACCCCCATTAGAGTTTGGACAATTAAGATATGTAAGATAAAAACTTTTAGAGGCGCTTCAGAACCACAGTGAAGTATAATATCTTCTTGATTAGAAGCCTTGTTTCTTTCTTTCTTACTCAAATACCAAATGAGTGTGTGCTGACTTAACATTTTTATTCAAACCCATTTGCTTGTTTTGTGCCAAAAATGTATAGTTCTATAAGACTGGGTTTGTGAGTAGTGCTCAGCAGGTAATTCCCTGGTTTTATTGTCTCTGCAGGAGCTGCTTGTCCTGGAAAGGGAGGAGTGCATTAGGGAGGAGGACCTCTGTGCTTTATGGCTGTGAACTGTGTTAAAGGGAAAATTCCCATAGAAAATAATGTAGGATTGGGGTGAACACAATATGTTGTCATAGCCCCTGGTCACAATGTGCCAGCTGTTTGGCAACTGATAACATTGTATGATAAATCAAAGGAAACTTTTTAGGGCTAAGAGATTCACATTTGTATTCAAAAAAAGAAAAATTGCCACTGAAGCAAACAGAACATAGTCCATTAAATATATCAGTACTACTAATTTCTAAAGCTCTATGCTTCTTAAACTGTATGTGTTTAAATACTTCAACGGGCGTTTTCTCATTGAGGTCTACTGTTCTGCTATTTCACCCTCACTTTAATCTAGAATTTCATCGAGTTAACTCTACAATGTGCATTGGATTTTGTTACAGACATTATATTAAAGTAACTGCAGAATTGAAACAGCTTCTTCATTTTCCCACTGCTGTTTAGTTGTGTCCAAATATGTCCTGACTAGCAACATGTTGGGTTTTTTTTTTCTGGTTATATTTACCAGTGATATTGAAAAGATTAAGAATGTGTCTTTCAGTTATGGGATCTATAAATGACAGGTATTTGGTTTTTATTTGACAAGAATTGCACATGTGCAAAGTTTTCTACTAAGACAGAAACAGTAGAATAAAATGACAGATAAAGAGAGAAAAGAAATGAGAAAAAACCAAAACAAAACAAAAAAACAAACCCAGAACTACAACTCCCGTTGTATCATGCAAGAGCAGAACCGAACTGCTTCCAGTTGCAGCGGACAAAACGAGGCCAGCCACTTCAATACCTTTGAAAGGAACATACAAGTCGTTTGGATCCCCAGTAACCTTAACTTTGCAGGTGACATTATGTGATCAACGGGTTCAAGAACAGACAGGAAAGAATAGAGGGATTTAAGGATATTAGACAAATCTTCCACATCATGTTTTTCAGGGTATTTTTTAAATAAAGTTTCTATTCTTCCTGCAGATGCTCTAATTAATTTAAATTAATCCTGCCAGTGCTAATGCATGTTTACCTAATTTTGGTGCTTTAGTAGCCATGCCCTTGCCTCCTTTGTGGGAACTAGTGGGTACAGAGGGAAAGTGCTGAAAAAGACAAAGTTTTCAGAGGTTTGGCTGCTGGTCGGTAGTGTAGCAGATGCTGCAAAACAGATTTATGAGATTGAGGTAGGAAAGTATCTTGATGAGGAAAAGCAGTGAGGGGATATTTACATTGATGTGAGAGCAAGTCTACAGGCAGCGAGTCTGCAACAGACATTCCACTGCTTCTGCCAGAGGGGAAGCTGCAATAATAAAAACATTAAACAAACTGCTCCACAGAACTAAGGAAGCCAAATTCCCACAAATCTATGTTCTGTGTTCCCTATTTCAATTTCTCCCTTTATACCTCTTGCCATTATATCCCTCTCAAAATATCAGATTCTTCCCTTCTTCCATCCTCCCTATGATCATTTCAGTACCTCCAGCCCCTTCTGTAAGTACCATTAGTGGTTTTGTGTCCCCAGCACCCTTTGAATGCAGTGTACCATCTTCCCTGCAGTGTCTCTTAGCTCCCTATTTTGACCCTGCATGGCTGGCTGTCTGCCTCTCAGAAGAATGAATGGGCTCCATTATCCCTGCATTTCCTTCTTCTGATGCATGAATAATTGATCTCCACTTCACTTGGGCATTTATTTGGCAGTGTGGCTATCTAGCAAAAAAGAAAGTAAAATTCAGTTTCGGTTCCGTAAAAAGCTGGTATATTGTATCAGCTAATAATAGAAGTAAAGTGGATCTGATGACCTTTAAAATGTCTCCTGATCTTGGGTTTCTGTATTCCTACTGTTTTTAACAGTAGTACAATCTCATGCCACTCCCCTGGCAGTGCCCTCGGAAAAATAACATACAGCTAGCAGTAATTTAATGTGTCTAAAATATAGAAATAGATAGGCTTCCTGAAGCCTACAGAGTGGGATAGTAGTACGGTAGAGTGGGATAGAGTGGGATAGTAGTGGGATAGAGTGGGATAGTAGTGGGATAGAGTGGGATAGAGTGGGATAGAGTAGGATAGAGTGGGATAGTAGTGCCAGTTGGTATGTCAGTTCCATGTGAACTTTGGCATTTGCACTAAATGCTAGCTGTCAGCTTGATACAGCATCTACTGCAGTCAGTGGAGAGACCTCAGAAGGATTGCTGATGCTTTTTTCAGCATGGGTGCCCCCTCTTAGTATTTTCTCATTTCACTCTGGAGTTGCTGAGATGTCTCAATTCAGCATGACGTACTGTATTGTTGCAAGAATAGCAAGGGGAATTTCTGGGACAAATTGTGGCATTTATATCTGGTCAGACCCGCTCTGCTGACTGGGGGCATGCTCCTGGAGCTGACTGTGTTAGGTGAGATGAATCCTCTCTTTGAAATGCTGGAGCTGTTCACAGTCACAACATGTGAAATGAACTGTGTGTACAAATCTGTTCAGAATCATTCACTGTGATGATGAATCCAATTTTGTTTCAGTTGCAAAAATATGATGAACTAGATTATGTGCAAGAAAGTTATGCAGATCAGAAATCAACTCCCCAGATGCCAATAATACCAAACTGTGTGAGGAAGTGGACATTTCAGAAGGGAGAACCATGCTACAGGGTGACCTGGATAGGCTGGAAGAGTGAGCTAACAAGAACCTTACGAAGTTCAACAAGGACAAGTGTAAAGTCTTGCACCTGGGTAAACAGAATCCAAGAGTGCAGCACATGCTGGGATATGCCTTGCTGGGGAGCAGCTGTGTGGAGAGAGACCTGGAGGTCCTGGTGGACCACAAGCTTAATAATAATGAACAGTGTGCAGCTGTGGCAAAAGAAGCCACAGGATGCTGGATTACATCAAGGGCATCACCAGCAGAGATAGAGATGTCATTATCCCACTCTACACAGTATTTTTCTGGCCACACCTGAAATACTGTGTTCAGTTTTGGTCCTTGCTATACAAAAAGATGTGAACAGGCTGGAAAGGGTCTAGAGAAGGGCAATAAACATGATCAAGGGACTAGGAAGCTGTGTAAGGAAAGGGTGAAGGAGCTGGTCTTTTTCAGCCTGGAGAAAAGAAGGCTCAAGGAAGACTGTATCACCATGTTCTCATATTTAAAGGGTGGCTACAGAGAAGGTGGAGAGTCCCTTTTTACATGGAGTCACATAGAAAAGACAAGGGGTAATGAGCACAGTTACTTCTAGGGAGATTCTGGCTTTAGAGCAAGGTTTTCCTAACTCAGCATTTAAGAGATTTGGATAAGCCTCTTGTTCTGTTCTCCCTTAACCAAATAACATCAGCATGAATTGTTCTGTATGGTCTCAAAAAAGTTTAGGAGACAACAAGCGTTCTTTCTAATGTCCCCCAAGTATTTTTAGAGCTCAAATGAAATTTAAAGGGAAAACCTCCCTGACAGCAATACAAAGGAGAGGTCTGTGAGATACCAGTAGGTGGTGCTGGTACAACAGGTAAACAGGATGTGCCCACGACATTGAAGCCGACTTTTCAAAACTTTTCCTCCCAGCTGATATTATTACTACATCATTTTCTAATTTTAAATATTGTTGTCTTATTGCTGTGAGGGCTAAGAGCTGTAGCTATAAGGAAGAAGTTCTTTACTGTGAGGTTGGTGAGGCACTGGAACAGGTTGCCCAAAGAAGTGGTAAATGTCCCATCCCTGGCAATGTTCAAGGCCAGGTTGTGCAGACCCTTGGCTCTTTCTCATCAAGTGTGAGGCATCTCTGCCCATGGCAGGGGGGTTGAAACTAAGTAGTCTTAAGGTCCTTTCCAACCCAAACTATTCTATGATTATATGATTCTATTTACCAACGTGACACAGCACTAGGTTCCATAGAGAACAAAAAGGCAACGGGTAGCATTTTGTTCCTTCACTGGTTTAAGCAAACAGGTTAACAACGTGTTATGCAGCAGTCATGGGAATTCTCGAAAGTGACAAAAAGCCCTAAAGGTCAAGTTGAGATGGTTTCTTTACCTTTAGTTCACACCTATGGGAATAGTTGTGTATTACCACAAACACAGACACATACCTGAAACTTAAAGTTGCATTGTACGGCAGGCACTTGAAAAAGAAATTGTAGAGATATAGCCTCTGCATAGAATAGCATCCCTCCCACTTTGAATTGTAACCTGATATTGAATCAATTTACCTTGTAAAGTATTCAAAGTAAAATTAATCTTCCACTAAGTACTCAACAGAATTGTCTCATGGTTATGCCATTGTGTAAAGCATCAGCTCTCCTTGAGCTTTTATTCTTCTTCCCGTCTGTCAGTGCACAGCTCTACCATAAGTTAAGCTAAAATACTTGTTAGGAAACATCAGTTTAAGTGCAGGTAAGACATTATGAGGAATTTAATCCCAGGAAATACTAATTTGTTCTTTAATTTGCTAGTGGTAATTACTATGAATGGATTTGTTACATTTCTGTCTCTCATAAGCAGAATTATACACAGTTCTCATGCTTACTTTCACATTATTTGCACTGGGTATTACAAAATTTCATTAAGTTCCCAGTTCTTTTGGAATCAACATTTTTTTCTTTTTTAAAAAAAAGATTCTTGTTGCAGAGCAATGTTCAGAAAGACAAGAAAAAAAATGTAATCTAAAAGAAAAACCACCCCACATTTCAGCTGTGTTCTGGACCTCAATGTATGCTTATTCCTTTTGGTCTTTGTTTCTTTTACTATTTTATTGTTTCTTCCTTCTTGGAACACAGTTTGACCTGACTTGTTTGTTTGTTTGTTTTTCTTTTGGAGAGTCTATCAGGATATATGGGCAATACTTCATCCCCATCCACCTAAGCTTCTGACCTTTAACTCAGCACAAGCTTTAGAATGTCATCTACAGACATTCTGTCCATGCAACCTTTCCTTTCATTTCTGCATTTTGTATTTCTCATCTTTGACAGTTCTTTAATCTTCCCTCATTACTGAAACAGTAAATGGAAGCAAAGAGAAGGGAAAGAAGAATTAAAGGTGGTGAGTAATAAGAGGCAGCTGTTAGTTGCTACTCAGCAGCCACAACAGTATATTCTAGGTACTTACAGACAAATGGCAGAAATCTGGGCCTACAAATCACCCTCCTGTTAATCTGCATTAGCAAGGACAGCCCACAGTTGGGTCCTATAACCTGCCTTACCTTGCAAGCTGAGAGATGATGAAAACCACCTGGGCTATTTCAGTGTATGTGAACTTTGGAAAAAGACATCATCTGAAAAATGTCTATAATGAAAGAATCTTGGAAAAGAGATGTCTCCAGTGAGTCTTTGAAGTGCTCTGTACAAAGCAAAAGCATGGGAATGCCAAGTGAGGTTACTCGGTGTGATAGAAATTGCTAGGTTGACGCTTGCAGGTTTCTGCAAACTAGAGCAGCTGGGAGTCAACTGCAACATATTTTTGGAAGTAAAATTTTTTTTTCCACTCATTTCCTTTTTAAAAATATCAGGTTTTGTCCCTTGCTCCACACAGGATGAAAAATTAAAGTCTTGAAAAATATTCATGAGCAAAATTAAATAGGTCATTTATTTTGAATGATTTCTTGATTGTTTAGTTTAGATAGCTTGAAGTAGCTTGAATTTTAAAATAAGTAACTTAGAAGAGGAGAGTTGGAATCTTCCAATTAATAATGATACTAATAGATATTCTGACAGGTTGAAAATGTGCTGGTTTATTCCACAAAGTATTTTCAGGAATAAATGTTTGTTGAAACCAAAACCCCTTCGTCACTAACATGTCAGTTCTGACAATCTGGCATTTTGCATTCAAAAAATCACTTGAGCAAGAAATTTCTTCCCAACTGGATTTATAATAGGGGAGGGTTAGGCAGTTCTGCAGTCCTTATTGTTCTTGTGAAAGCAGTCTTGAGATTCTCCAAAGTCACTGAGTAACTCACCTCTGAGTATCTTGCCTTGCTGTGCTAATACATCTCAGATTGTCTGACATGAAATTATATTCTTGTCAAATATGTTAACAAATTTTGGTCTATCAGTGAAAGGATGGACAGTGAGGGAGATTTCCTTTTACCCTGTGATGCAAGAAGCTGGACATCCTCTCATTCATCACTAATCGGTGAAGAGGTGCTGGTTGCTGCAGCGCTGACAAGGAACATTAGAAGGATCTATATTATTACAAGAATTGCTGAAGCATTGACTCATGTTTTTGTACTGATTTGCCATTTAGCTGTTCATGGGTCAGTCTCCCTTCAAAAAGCAGGTTGTTGGGGATTTGCATCAGTGTGTTTATATAAGCTTCGATTCCTCTCTCTGACTTGTTTTGGATTTATGTGAAAAACACTTTAAAAAAGAGGTATTGAACCCTCATAATTTCCCAGTTCACTGTGTAATGCTACATGATGAGCCCCGGCAAAACCTTCCTGAGATGGATATTCAGAGGCAGTGCAATTATGATGGAGCCAAACTCCCTGGAAAGACTCCCTCCTGGAACATTGTGCATGGTTCAAATCTCAAGCGTGGCTGAACAAGTTGTCAGTGACTATAAGTAACTTTTATCCTTGTTTGAAATTACTTGGTATTACATGGTGTGAGCTGCTTACTCTATTGGATTCTTTATTCAACTTACTCTCAAGACTTTGCAAGTTTGGACACTATTAGAAACTGATATTTTGTTAAGAGATACTTTTATATATCTTTATTCTTGTAACTGTGGCATTGCGTTCAGTACTGCTACCTTCACCAGGTAGCCAGCATTGGCCCAGGAATGGAAGACGTTAGAGACCCATAGCACCTTCAGATGCGTCGACACTGGTCTCCCAGAGCCAGAGCAAATGCCGGGGGTGAGCTCTATGGCAAACCGCTTCCAGACAAGAAACAGTAACAAACTAGAGACCTTTGATCAGCTGAGAGTTTTCTTTTGAACTGGCACCACTGGCACAGCATGTCCGTGAAGCAGTAAGGTGCTACATTTGTATTAGGAAACAAATGAACTGATTTTTATTGTGAAAGAAAAGGGAAATCATGGTGACTTACCCAACAGAATATTGCTGGATTAAGTAATTCAAAATGAGCATATTTTTGGCCATTGAGAGACCTTTCTGCATTTCTTTTATTAGTAATGACATTAAGCCCTATTTGCTTGTCTAAATATGACCTCAATTTTCAAAACTCCTGTACTTTTGTCCGAATGTGAGTAGCCTATTGGATTGCATAGCTGAACTGCTGGATTATTTCACTTATCAGAATCTGCTTTCTATGCTAACCGAGGAGGCTACTATGTGGAATTTGTATTGGAGTCTAGAGGCTTGACCATGTGAAATCTGTATGTTGGTTTAAGGTGAAGTATGGATTACAAGATTCAGGAATGTGATTTGTGATTTGATGGGTTGTTGCTCATTGACTGCATAGTGATAAGTGTTCATGTGCGTTCTTAGTGTGTGTCAAAAAAGAAATATCATGACTTACATTACCCATATTTAAGTGAATATTGTAACCTTACAGAAAGTTCAAGCAAGAAAACTGGGGATTTTGATTTAGGTTACTATAGCTTTGAAGGGGTTAAAAATAAGAGTGTTGAAAGAGGCATAATGCAACTGGAATGGTTCAGTCATCAGAATAATTATGCTGGTAGCACAGTCCACAACTTTTTCACATGTAGAAAAACTTTGAGAGCTTTCAGGCTGTAATGTGATTTGTACAGGTTAGCTATTCCAACCCAGTTAGTAATCATACCTTTTGTTACAACTTAAGGAAAAGTTTGCTTGAAATCGACAGTCAAAGACTGTACAAAGCAAAATTGGAAATCTGAGTTCTGTGAGTGTTGGAAAGTTGAGATTTACAAGTAAACTTTATTTCTTTGTATTTTAATTTGCCAAAGTTGTCAGTTACTCCAGTATTTAATGTACTTCCACCACATCTCTGAGCATGTCTGTCCTCCCTGTAATAGAAATGAACTTTATGACAGGGAGACAATTTTTTTCAAAGTTACTTAAGTGGCTACAGACACAGAGAAATGTCTAGTGGGATTTGGTGTCTAAACACTTAAAAAAATCTTGTCCTAAGTGATTTCCTCAGGATTACAGTGCAAACCTGTGAAGGAAGCTTGAACTGAGATTTTAGGTAATATCTCTCTGAAAAAGTTCAGTTCCAGAACTTTTGGAAAGTTTTCGAAATGAATTTTTTTCTGTCAAATTCTGACATAGCAAAGATTCCCTTTTCTTTTGCTTTTAACTTTGCTAAAATTGAAGATGAAGCAGTTTCCTTCCTGTTCTAACAAACTACCTCATTGCATGCTGGAAACTTATTTCTAATATAGCTTTCTAACTTTGTTCATTTTCTGAATATACGTTTAATTCATTTGTTCTTTGACTTTGAGAGACCATGGCATGAGGTCAATACTAAGAAGTGATCAGAATTTTAAACAGAGACTAGAGACAGGGTCCCTGTTGACATTTGAAAAACCTGAGTTCTTCCATTAAATCTGTGCAGCAGTACAGGTCAGTTAAAAATTAAGGCAGGATGGAAGTAAATTGCTTCCTTCTTCATGGTTTAAGAAAAGGAAAATTAATCTGAAATTGAAGGTTTTTTTAAACAAACCAGTCTAATAGGGCTGAATAAATTAAACTGTCAGACTTTAGTCATTACACATCTTCCTGTGTGAAGCATGGAAATTGGAAGCACAGACTATGCATATTATGTTAATACTATTTACTCGGTATCCATGATGTATCCTGGTGAGTCTAAGCTACAACAGAATTATGTCTTCCAGAAGACAAAGGGAAATAAGGTTAATGAAACAGCATCTTGGCACTATGGCTAAGTAAAATACATCTCTGACTAGAGTGCTGAACAGTACTTGCGGTATTCATGAGCTATTCTGCAGATGCTATGGCTTACATTAGCATGTATAACACCAAATCATTCTGTCAAAGAACCCTTTTTCTGTTCAACGGCATAACAAGGCATTGATTGTGATTGTTGGATTATAGAGTCTGTCTACTGAGACTTGTGCAAGATGTTAAAATGACTCAAAGGGACATATTCTTCAGTGGAATTCAGAAGTGCAACTTCCATAAAATATGTTGTCTCCTTGATATAAGGAAAGACTATACATTTAGAGCTGACTTTCTGTTTCATCATGCTTTAGTATTCTGTAGTGTTTTATATGATGTTTCAACTTCACAGTGAACAAACTTTTCAGTTCCACCGAAGAGATGTTAATCTCAAAGTGATGTACAGAAAATGTATCGATTTCCCCCAGGGAAGAGTCTCATTTTGTCATATTGAGTGACGTCTTGAAACCTATGTGGTTATTTGAGAGTAAGCAACATCTTTTCAGGTAAAGATGAGACAAAGTTAATGAGTATTTTCGTCTGCTGTTGCATAGCATAGACTTCAACAGAACAAACACCAAAACACTACTTGGATATCACAGAATCATTGTTTTATGCTATATAATATAGATCTGATAGAGCTGATACTGCAGGAGTTAGTGACTACATCTAGGGCTGTGGCTACCTTCTCATCCCCTATTGTGCTGTTTTACTTTGGAAAATCTTAGCAATTATTATAGGTGCCTAGAAAACTGATTTATTGTTAGTTCATTGATATGTATGTGCAAGAGGTGGTATGAATGTACAGGTAATGTTCATGCCCTGGTCTTACTGCTACAGTGCCACGTGCAGTTATGCGGTGATTCTGCAGCTGAAATAAGAATGACCTTATTACATTTGCTTCAGAGTCAACTCCAAGGGTCACAACATTGCAAAGACAGGTGAGGTCATGGCACTGGGAGCCACCAGTTCTGCACTGTGGCTGCTAAGTCCAGTTGCAGCATTATGGGAGAATAACATGCTGAAAAGGCTTTAATGCCTTTAGTGCTCAGTGATACACCATGCAGGCACTTCGCTGTGTTGTGAAGGAGTAGATCACCATTGCTTAGCCCTGCCACCAAAACAGGGCATACATTCAAGTGGATGAGAGAGGCTGCTTCCTCCATCCAGCTGCTAGCAGTCGCTCCCATCTTCTCAGACCGGTGCGCAGGGTTTCCAGACCAAGGCTGTGGCAGTCATGCTCTGCAGCATGACTGGACAGGGCCAGCAATGCCTTTTTCTGCCACAGGAAGAATTTTTTGACTGTGGAAATATCAACATTTACAAGCAGAATTTGTTTTCAGACTCTGAGCAAAGTATAGGATTGTTCTGGCAAAAGTAAAATGGTGAAAAAATGTCACTTCAGAAACATTAAACTGTTTTCATTGTATTTTTTCTTCCAAAATAAGGCACAACAACCATTTTTCCTGTAGTTTGGAACCCAGACACATAGGAAGACAAGTCTGCTACCTATTAAATAAGAAAGTCCCTAGGCAGTCTTGCTGACCGTGAGAGTTCCAGATAGGTCAATGCACTGGCCCAGAGATGTGCAAAAATACAGAGAAGGATAAAAAAATGTATATTTAGTAACAGTAAGTGTGGTGAAAGGGAAACGGGGAGAGGTGGGTAGATATTCCTGTGACTATAAACAGACCAATATGTCCCTAAGAGAGGCTCAAAACTCAAGAATTCGATTGGAGAGCAACTGAAGTCATGCTCATTTCTTCAAATAGCATATCTGATGCCAAAGAAATTTCTGAAGGAAGTTATGAAGCTGAGTACATTACCAATTTTCTTGCCCTTGGTGGGCATCTTGAAGGTTGTACTATGATACAATTTGAAGGCAGATATTTCTGCTGAAAGAATGTAGAATTTTCTAAACCGTTGGTCACAGACACAAAATGACCTGAAGTGAAAGTGGAATGAATGATGGCTCTGTTGCAATGTAATGCATAAGAAACCCATTTAAAAGGGCATAGAGCACTATTTTGAGAAAATTCTAAAATGTATTTGTTTTAATTAGACAAAAACTGGAAAATGGAATTATTTGCATTTAGCACTATGGAATGTAGTGCATTAATATACACATGACATTAATACTTCTGTTTAAATCAGCATAACCTATTTGTAGTTTGATTTGCTGATTAAATATGCAGCTGTAATAAATTTGGGGATGAGAAGAAGTTACCAAGTTCCAGAAATCTGTTTCACACCATGTTTTGCCAAGTGAAAATTTGGGCAGAGCATCTAGAAAATTTGAAATATTACTTCTTTCTATTAACAATAAAGATAAGTGTTATTTCATTGATTTTGGATTCAGCAACAAAAAAGACAAAGTTATGGCTGGATAAACATAACATGGAATGAAGGAAAAGCCCAACTCTAATTAAAAATAATATAGACCCCAGGATACTATGTTTGTTAAGACATGGAATGATAAAGGAATTCAGGTGACTACCTCATGGGAAATCAGATGGAGAGAGACCTGATTTTTAAAGGTACCTCAGATACTTTTGCAGCTTTATGACTTAGTGATGAATATGCTTACAGATACTTTGTTGATTTTACCATTTCATTTTACAATTTCATTTGAATGGGCGGTGGGGAGTCCCAAAATTTACCTGATAAGAAACATGTTACTGCTGAAGAGAAATATCTGAGAAAGAAATAAGAGTATGCAACATATGTGTCACTAAGGAGGTTATACTCAAATCAAAAGAATTAGCCCTAGGCAAGTTTACATAAGAAAGGAAGAAATCCTGGAAACTCAGTGTGGGTTGCACAATGTTAGTTTTATTGGACTTTATGTTTTTGTCCAGACAACATTAGTGGGCTGTAGAATACAATACAAGGCTGGAAAAGTGCTGTGCATCTGCCTTGCCTTGTTCTGAGGAAGTGACAAATATGGTTCCCACCAGACTTCAAAAGACCAATCTAAGTGGTTTAAAGATATGAAATCCTGGAACTGTGTAAATAAGCATGAAGTGTTAAAATAAAATGTTTAAATCCAAATAACAGGACCTTTCCATAATCTACTAGTATTCAACTACATAAACAGATCCCCCCAGAAGGGTGGAGAACATAAAGGGAACAAGTCACCCTTGAAGGCAGGCTTTTGCAGAAAGCTGGCAATTGTGTTAAAATTGCTCTTTAATTCAGATTGCACTAGTCTGACAAGCCTCACACCACTGTGTAAGACACAGCAACTGCTTATCAAGCAGGGAAAATGTCAAAAAGCAACATGATTTATTTGCCAGGAATATGGAAAAGGCACTCAACACTGCAATGAGCTTGACCTAAGGCCCTTTAAATTTAACAAGAGAATTTTATAAGTCCTGAGAAACTACACCTTCAGGAAATAATGGCAAAGACCAAGCCATTTCATCAGCCTCTCCTGACTATGCTGGCACTTTGGTGGTGTTCTGCTTATTGTTTTCTCTCTAACCTCCATCTGTTGCTGGTAGTAGCCAAATGCTGATATTCTCATTTGCTTTTCTGATTGAACAAAATTAGTGGTTTTACAACCCTATGTCCTTCTCTTACAACAGGACCAGCAGCAGTGTTAAAGGTTCTCTGTAAGTGCTAGGCAAAATCCTGCATCCACACACTACTGCAGTCAAAATGGGCCATCTGAAGCCATTGCATCTGGCTGTGCTTCAAAGGTGAAACTTTGGGAAAAAGGGCTTTGGGAAAGGAAAGAACTGTGGGTCTTCCTCTGTGTGGGGGAGCTCTTTTACAAAGGGAAGGACTCAGGACATTGCATAGGTGGACCTCTTCCTTTGAGAAGGTACCCATGCATTGAAATGAGCATATTTTCCTCCTTAGTTAAATAACAGGCTCTGGACTGCATCCCTGAGGCAGTGGGAGCTACTGTTGCTGACAGAGGGAAAATCCAAAAAAATGCCAAATCTGCAGGTGTGGCCATGTTATTGTCTGGGCTCCATTTGGGAAAAAAAGATATATTTGGATAAAGTACAGCTACTGGTATTTTCTAAGCATCCAGAGATTTTGGATCTAATATCTTGCAAACCCTCAGCAGAAGGCCTGATTCTCCCAGCTGCCCTTAAAAACCCCAGCTGCTGGAGAGAGATGTTATTTTTGGAGAAGAATGGAAATATCCTACCTACACTGTAAATATTATAGCTTTGAAAATAATATAATGAAGCTTTTCAGGTGGTCCAGCATTGTCAGCTATAGTGGCTGGATTGAGGTGTGGAGCCTACAGTTTGAGGCCCCCACAATGTTTTGTGTTGATGTAACAGTAAGTGTTGGGCCATGCGAATGTGTATGGGGAAGAAATGCCTGCAGCCTCATGTTTCCCTAGGTACATATAGTGCATAAATATTTCAGCTCTTAAGTGCTTCATCTAGCAGTATTTCCTGTATTTCCTTTGTGAAATATGGTAGGCCAGAGGGATTTGTCCCATGAAGCACCAAATGAACCCTGCTGCTCTAAGGGAGCTTTCACATATAGTACTTGGATTTATTTTTTAAGTATTATGATTATTTATTTTATGAGCCAAATTTATCTCGCTAGTCTGAGACTAGAGCCAAGGTACAACTGTACCTTGACATTTTAGCAACATTTTATTTTATAAACTTAAGGTTAAGTCTGATAAATTTTCATGTGTTAAAAAAGTAGGATGAAGAGAATAGGTAACTTTTTCGCCTCTTCTTCCCATAGATATTTATATTGAGATTCACTAAAGGCAGTAAAACCTCAAAAGCCCATACAACAGCCTATTCAAGTCTGTTCCAAGAATATGTCATGTGGCTACATACTGAACAGGGCTGCATGTAATAGAGCAGACTTAGCTGAGATGACTGAAGAAAATGTTATCATTAGGTCTGTAGGCAAACAACATTAGGAGACAGAAAATACTTGTGGAAGCCAATATGATTAAATCACTACTTGCTAGTCATGATCATGTTGCATGTTGTGTCCAAAAATATCAAAGCAGTGATTGAAAGTAGGATAACAAAAAGCTTTGAGGGGGAGAAAGGATAAGACTTATCCCCTCTATTTTTTTCCAGGCTAAGAAAAAAAAGTTTGATTAAAGGAAATGATATCATGGGACTTTTCTAAGCAACATTCAACATGCAGAATAGAAAGTTCAGCAGTAGAAATGAATCAAAACGTCAAGTAGATATTGTGAGGAGGTCTGGCTTTTTCCAAAGGTTCCTCATGATTTCCATACTAATTAACTGACAGAAGATGGTCCCCTTTCCTGACAAATTACAGTAATTTAACAACCTCTGTGGGCAACAAGGTACCAGGCGCTGACTTGTAATGTCTCACATTAGGTCCAGAATCAGTCTCATTCTGCAGCTGGCTCTGTCACCCAACATCTGGGCTGCATCTGACTGCTATCTGGTAAAACCCATGTAACCCTGGGCAGCAGTGCCTACACTGACCCACTCAGGCACTGTGAGTATGTATGCAAAAATCTTCATTTTGTGATGTAGATACACTGTGAGTTGTACATAAACTGGGGTATGAAAGAGGCCAAGCGGCACTGGTTTGCTTGTATCCACAGTGCGTAGTGTTTGGCTCCTCTAGAGCAGATTTTTCCTGGAGAGATCACATTGAAACAGTTCAAAACAGAGCAGGTTAACAAATAAGTAATCGGTCACTCAGGGCTCTGGTGTCTAAATTCATTTCTATGCCCTCTGTTTAACATTGTAGTCCTGACTGTGCAGTACAAAGCAATTCAGTAACGTTATTCCAGCCCATATAATCTGCTACCTTTAGCCCACTGTAGTGCCCTAGTTGGCATGTTACACACTGAAGTGTATGTTATCGTTGCCTGAAAGCAACAAAAAAAGAGACTTATTCCTCAGTGCACTGCACATATTTAAAAATATTGTATGTGTTCTCAGATACTGAAAAGTATGTAAAGAAATATCAAGACATCAGCCTATGAACAATATCAGCTGTCAGAAAAAAATTATATACAGGTTGCATAATGAAATTTGGAGAAACTGAATGAGTTATCAGGCAATGCTTTTTAAATGTATCCATTACTAGCGATGGGACTTTAAATTCTTTTTACTGCCATGCAATGAAATGAACTTTGCTGGAGCAAATGTAATAGACACCAGAGATACAATAGGTGTTGTAGCCTGTTGCAAAAGGAGATGGTTCCCTTAGCAATAAGAATGATGCCAGAAGAGTATCCTTTCTCTTGCCTTCTTTTCAGTAAAGGTGAAAACAGCCACCTCTCATATTTACTGGCTTGCATGAGGAATCAAATATCTACTACCTAGCTTCAACTGACATGAAGAGATGTAAAGTGAATAGACTTAATTCTGATTAGCCACTAGTAAATTTTATGAGTTCAGGCTCTGTTTAAACTTAGAAATATTAATGATTTTAATGTTAGTATTCATTTCCTGATTGATACTATGAGAAAACCTCTGCATTATGCAACTGACATGGCATTGGCAAATTGTCTACACTGATTTTGTTTCTCATACTATTAGGTCACATGAATGCATCCAATACGTAAAACAAATTCTCAGATTTCATACTCGTGGGAAGTCAGTAAGAAAAGATACATACTGTCTCCCTATCCTAATAGCTAATAGGAAACTCATACCTTTCAGGTGCAGTACTACAGGTACTGTATTCTTATTGGAAGCATTTTATGAAAAATCATGCAGGGTTTCTAAACACCTGATTCTTATTTACACTGATACCCAAACACTGTTCTGGCAACATGATAGAACTTTAAACCATACATGTTGTATTCTCAAGATATAAGAAAATCTTTCTTGTTATCCCTGAACACAAAGTATGGTTTTCACAGACGCATCGTATGAATCTATAACACAGATTTTCTAAAAATAAGTGAAATTCTGTGTTAAACAAGTGCATACATACGTAAACATTCTGTATTGCTCTCCTTGAAAGAAGTCAACAAAATCAATCCTCTCCTGCATGTCCTTTACTTATAAATCATTTGACTTATTTATGAACCTTAGAGCATTGTGTTGCAGGATATACAGTGCTGGTTTGCTTTAATAATGATTATAAAACATTCTGAGCAAAGCTGAGGTATGCACATTGCTACTGTGTTGAAAACACTCAAAAATGTGAAGATAACACATTCTGAAAGAATCTGTATCTTGTGGGGTGAATAGGGTAAGGGTCTAGAGAAAATGTAAGTAACAGCAGAGGCTGCAAAAAGCAGAAGAAAAGTCACACTGAATTCTAATGTCATGAGTGGTCTGCAGTGTTGATGGTCAGGAAGAATATCTTACTTCCACACTGAACAAGTGCAATGGCAGTTTGATGCATTGAAAGCACAGTGCATGACTTAAGTATGGCTTAAGAATATATGAAGTGCTGCCTAATGTTTTAACACCTCCAGTAAATGCACCTCTCAGTATGAACTGACAGTCCCCGTAACTCAATAAACATGAGAAACCCTGATTGCATTTTCCTGAAATGCTTACTAGGGTTGAAAATATATCCAGTATTTGAGAGCTTTACATCATTATGTTCTCATTTCTGCCATAACATGGCTGTGTGTGGCAGAAAGACAGTGCTTTAATGTCTTGTTGGGCAATTGCTTGGATGGTGAGCATGTAAAGTGCATTGGCAGCCAAGCCTTTGAGACACTTGGGAAACAGACCTGCTTTTGTGGTATGAAGTATAGATGAGTTTAATTTGAAAAGAAAACTTTCCCATGAAAATCTGAGCCACAAAAATCCTGAGGGAAATGATCAGATACATATTGTCTCCATCAATTTCCTCTTTCCTGTGTGCTCAGTCTTGCAAATCAGCTTGGAGCAGACTCCAAAATTTGATAAATTCACATGAAGTCATCAGTCTCAGAGTCTCTCAGAAGAGCTTGATACCAGATTCCCGGCTGTTGATATTACTGTGTTACTCTTGAAAGGGTGAAGCTGACAACAGCTCCGGCATGTTTCAGGGATTGCAAATGTCTCTCACAGTCCGTTGAGATCACTGAAGTAAAGTATTTCCAATACAGCCTTTTTGCCAGGAATCTCTAGCTGATAATTTCTTTTTGCTGAAGATGGACATCCACTAAGACTTCTCTGGCACACCATTTAAAAATCATAGTCCTTGACCCTTCCAGAGTTAGTTCACCTACTTTTTGCAGGCTCCTATTCAGTGTGTTGAAGGCAGCTGTCATTGCCTTCATCAATCAGGGAGATTTCCCAGGTTGCGTCCACATGTAGATATACACATCCTCCATTGCTAGGGGAAAAAATTGTTTAACTTTAGTGGTTTAATCAGACAGAAAAGCGAAACATTCTACAGCTCTTTGCTCTCCATAGGACATAATTTTCTCCTTAGCCATCTAAAATTGCATTGTAAACTGTATTTGATCTCTGATGAGGAGTGTCTTGATGCAAGAGGTAGCACAAGCTGTGTATAATGCTCTTAGGGATGCTTTTCCTCTGTTGATTTATGATGTCTTTTTGTTTCCTTTTGTTTCCTAGTACTCCCATGCTGTCAGTTTTATTGTTGATAGTTGTTGATACTGTGATACATACTTTTCTATGAGTCCATTAAATATTAATAAAAAAATCATTTTTTTTCTGAAGAACACAGACAATTCTGTAACTAGTGATTTTTGATGTTCTAAGTCATATAACACCAGCTTTCAGTGTTTTCTTCTTTTTCCTCTGCCTCCTTATTTTACTTTTTTTTCCCCCCACAGGAAAGCTCCACACACAACTCTACAGATCTTAACATGTCCTCCTTCTCCAGACTGCCAGCCACCTGCTTCATAGCTATTTCTGAGGGTTAACTACCTCTTTTTATCATCTCTCTGACTTTATTAAAGGCCTCACTGAATTTAAGAGTTATTCTCCTACCTCCAGCTCTAAAGTTGAGTGTCCCATCCCAGACAGTGAGAAAGAAGGCCATCAGTCCACCATGGAGGATAGCGGCTTGGTGGAAGTGCTATGGCTATGTTGATCAGGGGAGGGTGCAGCAGCCTGTGGGATAACTATACACAAAACATTGGGCCAGGGCATGCCTTCAGAAGCCTAGCAGCTTTCAAAGACTATGGGTAGACTAGTCCTGCTCCGCAAAGGTCCTTGTTGAAGTTTTTGGAGAGGAAGGAACTTGAAGGGAGAGGACAATGTGTCAAGGCACTGTGGATGCTATTCTGCTGGCTAAGAAAGCATGGCATTGGTGAAATGTCACAACACACCCGTGGTGGTGCATGAAATTCCCTTTATGCTGTCTCAGGCAGTTCACATTGTCATGGGAGTGTGCTCAAAGGGAGTGTTAGGCATTACTTGCAGTGATGATAGCTCCTAGATTGGGTAGTGGCATTTCCAGGCTTTCAGATGAAACTTTAACTATCACAGCTGGTAGCATTTCTAGCATCAGTTGCTAAAACTACTGTGACAAATTGCAATTCCCTTCTCCTTTCTGCACTGGATAAATTGAATTCCCTTCAGCTTGCTACATGCTGAATATTCAAGACCAGACTTCAAAAGTTGTGTTTCTGTCTGAGCAGCACACACATTAAGACTCTCCTAGCTAACATATGAGGTAGCTTCACCTTTCTGTCCTTGACCATGATTTTCCTCCCTCCAAATGCTGCAGCTGTGTGATACCACATGAGCTATATGTAGTTTTTCACCCTTAGCTGTATGTCAATGCTAGAGGTTGTATATCATTAAAATATACTTTGGCATTCTTTGGTGTGTGAAGACCTATAGATTTGCATTATTCAAAAAAGAAAAAGCTCTTCCAAGACCTAGTTAGCTTTAGCTATCTGCTTGCCTAGTTCTTCTGAAAAGCAGACGGAACTCAACACCATAACCATTACTCAAAGCAAGTATTCTCAGTGATATTGTCTGATGTATTTCATTTTGCAGGCTAAACTAGCACAAAACTGACTAGCACGAAGTCACGCAGTATTCTTCTTATGAACCTTCTGCAATTCCTCTGGTGCCAATGTCTGCAATGTTTTTTCCACTGTGTAAATATTCGCTTTTTTGGTATAAACTCTACTTTCACCACTTTGGCTGTGCTTAAATCCACTGAAAGTAGATACTGCTGCAGTGAAGGTAAGGGGAATGCATTTTGATATCATGTGAGGAAGTTCAGCTTCAGGCCACACCAGTCCTTGTTGAGTGTGATCTGTAATATTGCCTTCAGTGTTATTATTGACCAGCAGAAAGACTCCATTAGGTTGTGATGCTATTACAAGCTCCTTTTTTACCTTTACTGTGATCTCAGAGGGACACTCTTTTATATTCTCTCAGACTTCCTTAGGAAATAATTTATCCTTGCAGAGCTTGTCTTGCTCTGTGCAAGGCAAAGGATCATATAATTAAAAATCTGGCTAGGAGCTGTTCTGGGGAAAGATACATCCCTCCAGAATGAGATTTTTTTAAAAGTATAAAGAATATGTTTTGTCTTCCTCTCTTTTTAAAAGCACTTATCCTGGTGATTAACTAATACAATCTAGGAGCACATGGCAACTTTTATCTGAAGTCTCCTATTCCAGACTGAGGTAAGTGTTCTAATGAAACACCAAGAAGCTTTATTTGGGACAGATAAAGCTGTGCAGGTCTGAGAAGGTGCCATGTGGGTGGAAAGCATCCACTGGAAACAAAAAGAAACTCCCTTCTGAGTGACTTTCACAAGGTAGAAAACATTGCAAGCAAATTGCTGAGTGGGATTACAGCAGTCCTCAGGTTCAGGACCTAGAAGTTCAGAGCTATATGTCGCTGTAAGCACCAAGCATTTATCTATCAGTTCAGCACAGCTAGCTCCCTGTATGTGAGCTGTGTACTTCATGAACAGCTGGGCATCCTGGAAATGCCTGCGATTAATTCTTCCCACAATGTGAGAACATCATTTTGACAATGGAACCTAGAAACTGAACCGTAAAATGTATGCTGAACTGCAGAAATGAGCTTTTCCTAAATTATATAAATTGCAAATGGGCATGAAGAATATCTGATTTTCTACATGGCTGAATATCCAGTTTCAGGAAACCAAAGATGTGGCTTTTGCTGGGTAACAGGATCCTGACAGAAGCTGCTAGTTCATGAGCACTGCAATGAACCTTATGGTTCATCTGGCCTTGTTGTCAATGAATCATGATGTTGCAATCAGCTAGGTGGTTTTGTTTTGGTTTTGGTTTTTTGCTTTTCTTAAAACTCATGGCAACAATGATACACCAAATCAGCTGTTATATCTAATACAGTTTCCTAATCAAAAAAGTGAAAAACTTCTCTTTTTTACCAGGGGTTTGCACAGAGATGAAACTTGCCAACAAAGCAGATAAGCAGATGCTTTAATTGAAGTCCCAAGGCTGCAGAAGGATTATTTCTCTCTACTTAAGTCAAACACACTGCCGTGAAATAGGGGTTCTTTGTATAAATACTGAAGTGTAAACTAAAGGTTGCTTTCACCCCCAAAGCAGTATAAGTGCAAAACTAACTTAGCTCCCTTCACTGTGAACTGGGGTTCTTTAAGAGTTTATTGCACTGCTAAATTAGAATCATAGAATCATAGAATAGTTAGGGCTGGAAAGGACCTTAAGATCCTTAAATTAAAGTTGCCTGGACCCATTCTATGGCAGTGGTGACAATTGGAACCAAATATCCCATGTTATACTCTACTACCAGGTAAAACAGGTGAGCTGCCTGTTGGGAATAGTCCTTGGTTTGTCCTATCTCCCATACTGTGCCTGGGAATAGTGAAAGAAAGTGCAGATCAGACAATGCCAACAACATGTCAGACACCCTTCTAATGTTTAAGAATATAGATGATTTCAGTTCCTGTGCCTGGGAACACTTGTCAGCGTCATTTCACTTACTAGAAGTCTATGTATGAGTTTATTTTCTATGACCTATAAATGTATCTTTCTAAGAGAGGCTGGAGTTGCATACAACATATATAGTTAAACTTAGAGCAGCTTTTTCATGCTTCAGTGACTATTTAAATAGTATACTACTGTAGCCTACCTCTTTGGCTAAAGTTTCTGGAAGTGCAAGCAGATGTAGGGGCTTTTGTTAGCAAAGAAACTATCATATTTTACTAATGCCACGCAGTTTTGGAAGGGAAGTTTATAGTGCTTGCTATTAGATGGATGGGCATATATGCTGGGATAGTTTTTTCTTTCTATTAACCTAGCTCATCTGTGGAGCAGTTTCAGCTTCTTGTGTTTTTTTTTTCCATGCTGCCTTGGGTTCCATTATGTGCAACATAGTCTGGATGAAGATCTGCTTTAGAAAACAAATAAGATTAAATATAATTAAGAACTAACCTAACTTTTCCTAGTAGTAGATATAGGGAAATGGGTAAACCTTAAGAAAAGGTAAAGGTGAGCTGCTCTGAATCCTCAAACAAAAGAGACACTTCATCCGTTAGATTCACAGCTTTCCTACAGGAATGTACATGTGTTAAAGTAGTCCCAGGAGGGTTGTGATGTTATTCCTTGCTAGCAGTAATATCAGGCTTGAATTACAAGTAAAACCATAATTAAAATGGAATATGAAACTACATGGCTTAGATAAGGCTGCTGTGCACATAATATCAAGCTTTCTCTGGACACACTTAGAAAATAACATGAAAAATAAAACTAAGAAAAAAGCATACATTTGTATCTAGGATATATTTAAGTGAATCACCTACTTTTGTGTATCAATATATTTTAATTGCGTTTTTCTGTACAGAAATTTAAGACAGTTTTGCATGTCCTTAGCTGTGTGAAGTTATGGAGTACTCGTTCTCCATCAACTTTAACACTGTAGACAAAAAAACCCGCTGTTTTTCCTCAAGTCACTACTGAGGGCATTAAATTATGCCAGTACATTGCAAAGACAGGTTGAAGTTATCATTGCTATTTTTCAGGATGTGACATGGAGATGAAAGAAGTTTCTATATGCAGCATGTGTTGGTGTCTATTTTGCTTAAATCCATGGCAAAATTCCCAATAGTTTCGCTAAGGCAAATGCACCAATCAGGAAATCATTTGGAAACAGTTAAAAGAACACAAGTAAAATGATTAAATCTGGTTTGATTCACCTCAGCTAGTATCCACCACCGTATCTTATGGTGGAACTCAATAGTGAAGATTAGAACTGTTCATTTTAATTCAAATAAATAAATCCATGTAGCTAGAGGGAGTGTATCATTCACCATTCTGAATAGCTACCACTTCTGCTAGACTAGGTTTATAACTGCAGTGATCAGAAGCCCAAATAACATTAGGTTATCATCTCTTTTACAAAATTTGGTTTGAGGAATCTGTTTTGAAATCACACCAATATGAATGAACATGGATGGTCCAAGCGCTCCAAGTTCAACATACACAGTCAGGTTCCAGTCTGGTAACCATAAAAACACTTCAGCATGGTGCGCATAGGCACCTTGGCCATTTTACTCTGAGGACAGACAAAAAAGCTGTCCACAAACTCCTGAGGACTGTGGCAAACTTCTAAAGTATGTGTGCAAGGAGTATAAAGAGAGGAAGTCATCTGTTGGATGGCTTAAATTCAATATGTGACAGTCTCCCAGTTGAAAATGTGTAAGCTAGCATTTCTGAATAGTAAGTGGGAATTCTCTGCTCTCTCCGCATTTCCATGGATCCAATAAGGGGCAGCTATTGCAGTAGTAGAATCTGTGATAGCCATGCATATAGGTACATGTAATACAATGATAGCTTTGGCCATAGAGAATCAATAGGCGAGGTCCAAATGTTTTAGTAGAATAAGTCTTGTTGGCAAATTGTGAGCATGTGTGTAATTCGAGGCAGGATTCAATCCAAATTTAGGAAAAAGGCATGATTTCAGTGATCTCACTGTGGCTGCATATAGTGTAATGACAAAAGCAATTTAGACCACGGAAGTTAAGGGTTTTTATTGACTAGGTAGATCATGTTGTACTGTTCCCATGTGGTCCTGTAAGCACATCATCAGCCGGCTACCTCACTAGCAACAAGTGTAACTCAGACAGATTTAATGAGATATATTTAAAGTACATTCACAACTAGGCTCAACATAGGATTTTTTGTTTTCCCCAGGCTTCTGGCAAAGCCTGTGACCAGCTGTGAAAGTTAATTGTATGTTATGTTGTAACTGGCTGGGGCTGGAAGAAAACCTTTAGCCTATGGTTTATTTTTGTCCCTTGGGAGCAACATGGAAGGAGGGAAGGTTGAATTTCATTTCTCCAGTTTGATATATCACTAGAACGGCAATGTGTTGGGACATGTTTTTACGTTGCACCGAGTTGTAGCTGTGCTCTTAAACATTTTGTCATTTTGCTTCCATAACATAGGATACAGATTCTCAAGGGTTCATTTTCATACATGTTTAGGCCAGGTAAATCCTGCAATAGTGCTTGCCTAATTTGCCATTGCAGCAAACACTGAAGGAAAATTTCTGTATTTTTTTATATCCTTAAAAAGGTCGTGCTTTCCTTATTTAAGATATCACTTTCCTTTTTTTATGTTTGGGTGATTTCAGTTTCGATTTCAAGTGATTTGCCTTTGCATGTCTTCTCATCTCTTTACTAATACTACTGTGATGCTCACTTACTCCAGTTAGATAACTGGTGGTATTTAGATTCTAAACCATCCTACTTCAGTTTTATTGGTTAAGCTATTTGAAATCATAGTGGACATTTTGAGTGGTCTGTTCCCCAGCAACTATTATAATAATATTATTTATTATAATCTGATGATTTAAAGGCTCCTTTTGTCTGGCCTTCTCTGTAGTCCCTGCTGCTGCTTCTTGGAGACTACTCAATCACATCAAAACCAGAAGAGCAGTTAATTTCTTTTTGTGGAGTTTATATTAAGAATGTGCTTTGGTGTTCCATATCTCATAGTGGGTTATAGGTTTGTTTCTCCATTCCTGCAAGCCCATAAATTAGCATGTCTTGCTAGAATGGGCGGGAATGAACAGATTAGGTTGAATGGGGACATTGCGGTATTCATTTCCTTGGGTTTCAGAGGCAGCTTTCATCAAATACTCATTCTATCATCAAACAGCAGAAAGGCATAATCTTCTTTCCCCACTTCATAACATCACTAATAGATCAAATTTTCATGAATGCAATTTAAATGTTTACACAAAGTAATTTCAATAGTGTGAGTTGAAAGCCACAAGCTAATTGAATTGAATGACGTTAAGTGAAGAATTTTAAGATTCATCACTGCAAGGGTCACGACTTTAAATCAGTTTAACATGCCAGCTATAGGTTGTTACGTGTCAGCTAAGGGGCTTTACAAAGAGTATGTTCAAAGTTACTAAAGGCCAAATAAAATCAGCTCACCAAAACCCATAGTCACGTGATCTATCATAGAGTAGAATCATAGAATCATTTAGGTTGGAAAAGACCTTTAAGATCATCAAGTCCAACCATTAAACTAACGCTGTCAAGTCCACCGCTAAACCATGTCCATAACTGCCACATCTACAAGTCTTTTAAATACCACCAGGGATGGGAACTTCACCACTGCCCTGGGAAGCCTGCTCTAACACTGAGAACCTTTCTGATGAAGAAAATCCTCCTTTCAGGTAGCTGCAAAGAGTGATAAGGTCTCCCCTTAGCCTCCTTTTCTCCAGACTAAACAGCCCCAGTTCCCTCAGCCATTCCTCATGAGACTTGTGCTTCAGGCCCTTCACCAGCTTCCTTGCCCTTCTTGGACACTTTTTTTTTAAAGTAAGTCTTAAAAAAACCCAACAGGCTTTCTGGTTGCATTTTAAACCTAAGATGTGAGGTGTCCCTGCCCATGGCAGGGAGGTTGGAACTAGATGATCTTAAGGTCCTTTTCCAACCCTATGATTCTATGTACAGTCACCAGTTTTATCTGAACTGAATCTAGGCTGACTTGGGTTTGCCTCTCTGACTTTGGCTCTATCTGTCCCCTTGGACAGGGGAGAACTTTACAGAGGCGCTTACAAATTTGGTTTTGGTTGGACAAATCAAAACCCCTTCAAGTGCAGCCTGCATTTGAGCAGGTAAGTATGCAAACATGCTGGCTGGAAATCCTTTTTGCACACCCTGACATGTCCTAAGAGTGCCTACAGCCTTTCAGCAGGTGGCACTGGGACTGCATCTGTCCCATACTGAAGTACCCCCCCAAGAAGTATGGATCCCTCATGCCACGAGAGCCACTTGTTAAGCAAATGGCCTGCTGCTGATAAGGGGATGCTCCATGGCTGAAGGCTGCTAGATTGGGAAAGTAATTCATCTTCAGCTGCAGATGAGGTTAACAAAACTCAGGGCTCATAAGAGTGATAAATTACTCATTAAAAAGTTACACTGATAGTCTGATCCTAATAAACTTTTGCAATTCTCATCCACTGTGATGCTGCTACTTTCCTGCAGGAGGCTGATAAAATAGCACTATTCCTGGGAAAATTATCCTTTCACTGTAATTCAAATGCAGGACTTCACCACAGATACCTTTTAGTGTTTTCATATGAGAAATATTATTTGATTATATATTTCCTGGGACTGATTTCACTCTTGCCAGTTGGCAGGCCCTCATTCTTCTCCAAGTACATCCTCAGCTTCATCCTGACTCATATGCTACTGATATTTTCTCTTTTTCTGATGTTTTTTTCCCTGTTCTAAAGATTTGCAGATAATAATTTCCCAGATTCCCTCCCTCTTTGTGTCTGAGCCCTCTTGTCCATCATCTCCTGCTGTCACTTCCTGAGGTTGGTGAGGCACTGGAACAGGTTACCCAAAGAAGTGGTAAATGCTGCACCCCTGGCAGTGATCAAGGCCAGGTTGGACAGAGTCTTGAGCAACACGGTCTAGGGTGAGGGGTTCCTCCCATGGCAGGGGGGCTGGAACTTGATGATCTTAAGGTTCTTTCCAAGCCAAACCACTCTATGATTCTATGATTCTGTGTTCTGCCTCCTTCACACCTGCTCTGTGGAAGTGCAGATTCTTCTTTAGCATTGGTGAAGATACATTCAAAGGGGCATTATCTCCACAGGATATAGCAATAGCACTCTACAAAGCTGCCTATCTTTGATGACTACCTGGAAGCTTTGACCAAAGCAGGATATGCTTAAATGCTTGGAGGTAAAATGAGTTTGTGCTAAATCGTATCTGCACTGGCTGTGGACATAATCTTGGTCTGGGTTTAACCTTCACATCTGATTGCCTCAGCTTCTTTGTTATAAAGTAGAAATCTAACACTTATAAGGTTGGTTGGGGTAAATTGGTTTAAAATTGTGAGCTGGCATAAAATGTTAAATTTATATGGTCATAGAGAATCTAATGTCTAAGGTAGCTTAAGAAACAACTTTAAGCTAAGAGAAAAACTAAAAATAAAGAAGCATATTGGGGTTTTCTGCTGCCTACAGCCTGTGAAATGTATGAGCAAGTGCTGTAAAGAAATTACAGAATTGTTTCATATAATAGCAATATGATGATAGTTAGCACCCACAGGATAAACTACAAAGTGGTGTTAAAAATTGAAATATCAAGGAAAAAGAAATCCAGCTTATTTCCTAAAGAGGTCTTCCAAAAAGAACCCTATATAACCTTTACTTAGTAGGTACCTAACATGCAAAAAGTATTTGTGCATTCAGTGCTCACAGTACTACATAAATGTTATATATGAGCAAATTATATAGTATGTGCCATAGAAAAATACATTTCTTTACATATATTTCCCATTACTAAATCTTTCCACAACATTTTAAGTTTCAGAATGAAAGGTCAAATAACGTAAAGCAAATTTGTCATTTACTATTCCAAAAGATCTTTCTCTCAAGTTACACCTTCAGAGTGGGTTTCTCAGAAATTCTGTAAATGGAATGACTTTTATTTAAGTGCTCTGCTTCCTGTTTTAAATGAGGGAAGAAGAGAAGTCACCATAACAACTGCTCCACCACCAACAAAATCAGCATTTTCTTAAAGGAATACATCCATTGGGCAAAATAGCTATATATTTAGGCCTTACTGTCAAAGACTGATTGCAATTGCACCAGTGTGGCCACAATAAAAGCAAATTAAGAAGCATGCCAATAGCATGTCCCAGTACCCCCCAGGGCCACAATTCTTGGTTTTTATTTTCCTCACATCATATAGAATCACAGAATGGTTTGGGTTGGAAAGGACCTTAAAGCTCATCCAGTTCCAACCACCCTGCCATGGGCAGGGACACCTTCCAGTAGACCAGGTTGCTCAAAGCCCCGTCCAACCCGGCCTTGACCTCTGCCAGGGCTAGGGCAGCCACAGCTTCTCTGGGCAGCCTGTGCCAGTGTGTCATTACTCTCCCAGTGAAGAACTTCTTTCTTATATCTAACCTAAATCTACCCTGTTTAAGTTTGAAGCCATTACCCCTTGTCCTATCGCTACAGTCCCTGATGAAGAGTTACTCTCCGGCATCCTTGTAGGCCCCCTTCAGATATTAGCATTTCACCAGGAAAATTCATATGCACTTAACCAGGTATATTCAGCAATATTTCTACATAGCATCACATAGTTCTAATGTTTCTATTTATTTTTTTACTAGTGCAATACCCAAAGAAAATATTACACGGGGCTGGTGAAGTTCAGCAGGAAGCAAGATCAATTTCTTTGTTTCAGATGTACCTATATTTCTTGGGCTATTTGCCTGCACAGAAGAGCTGTCCTACTAACCCAGGTATTTTAGGCAGTTGAGTAGTCTTAGAGGATGCAAGGCCTGGAGCTTTGATGTAGTGTTAATGTTTGATTAATATGTAATACTGAGTTGTCTGTGTTAAGGTCTACACAGACGCCTCATTATCAATGCCGGTTCCTTCTTCCCATTATAAGGAAAAGAACATTTGATATAAATAAGAAAGCAATCATATCACAGTTGGAGTATTCCCTAGTTTATACCTAAGTTTGAATGTAACTGGATAGAATAATAGCAACACAGTGGTGTTGGTAAACAAAACTAATTTACATATTATGTCTCACTCTATACATCCAGACAGCTGTCTTAATCCCCTGTGGTATTTTCAGTCACAAGATTTTGCATGTAATAACAATAAACCTTTTCATCCCTCAAGTCTTCCGTTTAGCTTCCTGAGGCAGATAATATCTCATAGCTTGTCGGCATGACAAGTAAAATGCTCTAATCAAACATTCCTGTGGGCCATTATAGAACATAATAACAGGGGCTTTTGATGGCTTTATCAGACGTCCATCAAAAGGTTCCCTTTTAGAAGAGGAACAAATTATTTCAGTTTAATGAAAAGCTCTGGGATATATGTATGTTAAGAAAGCTAGAACTGGGAGAAAAAATGGAGGGATGAAACTATTATGTCTCCAGTGATACATAATAATGTGGTTTATAATATATGCTGTTTAAATTGAAATGCCTTCATCACTGATTACCAGGGGTTTCAGCATGATTTCTAGGGTCTGAGCTGGGAGCTGGTAGTACACAACATCTGCAAATTGTATTACAACAAGTTTTAAAGCTGCCCAGAGCTGCAACCACTTCAAGAGGTCACTTTGTCAGGACCTGCAATTAAAAAACAAAGACGGTGTGGAAGAAGCTGGTGTGCTGGTGTGCCAGGTCTCTCCAAGGAAAGCTTGGGAGAGCACACACAGCAGTGTGGGCTGCTTTCAAGCCATCCTAAAGAAGAAATAGCTGTGTAGGGTACTAGATTGTCCAGCTGAGTTGTCTCAAGACAGAGAAGTGATCTGGTGAGTTCCTGTGGTCACTGAAAATCTGTCATGGACATGAGTGTGTGCAAATGTATGCTCACCATTCACATGCATACATTTTTGCATGCTCTGATTTTGTTTACAGATGAAAGAAGCAGAATGCAGAGTGTGTTGTGCACACTGCAGGTATACGGAAGAGAACAAATAATTTCACAAAGCAATGAAATTATGTCAGGCTGAAGCATGAACTAATGAAGACTGGGCTGTTAAGACTTTGGAAGAGCCTGTCCTTACTGTTGTATAGGAGCTCTCAAAATGTGTGTATCTTTTCAGTTTCTCTGCTGTTCCTCAGACAGCTTCTCTATATTTTCCTGTATAAGGAAACACTGCCATAGTTTTTTATTTCTGTTATGTATTTTAGAAAGATCAACACACTTTTGGATTTTTAGTACCTGTTTCCTTTCTCGCAGAGTAGTTGAGGTTGGATGGGACCTCTGGAGATTGTCTAGTCCAGACCCTTTGCTCACAGCACCATTAGTTGGAGCAGGCGCCCAAGGTGGTGAGTTGGAGTTTGGATATTTCCAAGGATGAAGACTTCATAGGCTTTCCCTGGAAAAGATTTGCTATGTACATGCAATTCATTACAGCTTGTCTTCCTGCACAGAAAAGTAGCTTTTACTATGTGTAAGACTCCCAAGTGCTGAATTATTCTGTTGGGGTTTTCTAATCCACACATGAAAATACTACAGGCAACCATTGCTTCCAGTTCAACAGTATGTGTTTGGTTTATGAAGAATTGGAAACCCAGAGACACTGGGTAGTGGTGGTCTCATCACAGCCCAGACCTCTAGAAAGCTTGCTAGCTGAATTCCCAGAGTGCAACCACTAAGCAAGTGTGCCTGTGAAGAAGCTAAGGAGCAATACTGAGGAACTCAGGCGTGTGTAAAAATACCTCACACTGGCCTGAGAGTTCAGCTTCAAAATACATCAGAGGAGACCAGATTGGTGCTGCAGAAGAGGTGCACCTGCTTTGAAATCTTACAGACAAGGTGCAAATGGCACTTCATTTGTACATTGCAAGCTTAACATGCAAATGGTTTTAATAAATCCTTTAAAGGCAGCATGGATAACTTTTATGAAATTCATTTAATGGAAGTTCTCATAAATAATTTCCACACATTATACAGTACCTACACTTACTGTGTGCCATCTGAGCAGATACCAGAATTCCAGGACTGAGCCAACCAGCTGGTGCAGCTGAGGAGGGGAGGACAAGATTGGTGTCACAGCAAAGATGCCAGCCACTACAATTAGTTAGCACTCACAGAAGGTGGGTTAATTCAAAATTAGGCAACCATCTTCTAATAATTTATCCACCTTTTTCTCTGAGCAGAGGTGCAGCCATGATAATGCAGGAAAGAAGAGTGATTGCTTCAACAAGTACATATGCAATCTTGAATAACTTAATTAAATTAGGAAGGTGTTATTCATTCCAGTCACATGAGGCATATGCACCCTGTAATGAAAACAGTATTAATAAGCCCTTGTATTCAACAGGACAAGTGAGTCAAGAAAATACTCTATATCACATTCTGACACTTTTGGAAACATAAATTGGTTATGATTAAATTTAGAAGCATTGCTTTGTCTTTTGCGAAATAGATTTAGGAATTCATCCAGAAAAAAAGGCAGCTAAGGGCTTTGCTACTTCCAACAAATACTACACAAGTTCTTATGCATCACTCTTACACTTGACCTTATCCCTGGCCTGCAATGATGTCTCATGTTCCCTCTACTTCTCTGGTCTTTTGGTTTTGCTTTTTTAATTTACTCACCAGGTACTCTCTAGGTTTCTTAGAATTTGTTTATTTGTTCCTGGAATATAAACAAGTGTTGTCCAAGGATGACATCAAAACCAGCAGATTGATGGTCATGGTATGATCAGAGATGTGTCTTCTGGTGCAGCAGGCAGGAGTGAGCTTTCAGAGGTATACCGTGACAAGACCTTCTCTATGCACTGCCTCAGCCATGCCGCTCAGCATTGTGGACAGGATAAAACCCACTAGTAGGTTTAGTGGCCTCAAAGAAGCCATAAGCACAGGAAACTGTTTAACTAGCTTTTTGCTTAATGCTTTTTATGATCAAGTGTGAGCAGCTAATAATACAACCAAAGCAAAGAAATCACACTGACTTCTTTAATCATGGTTCTGGCAGAACATGAAGAAGAAACCCCCAGTTTGGCTTACTGTCACATATTTCTCCCTTAAAAACAAGCAGCATTTCAAAATCCTGTAGCAGCTTTAATCACACCCAGTGCTGCTTTGGAAGGATCCTTTCTCCAAGAATACAGCATCTTTGGCATTTGATGCTTAGGTCTTTTGCCACCCATGATGTCTATCTTAATTTTTTTCTATTCCTTTATTTAACATTAGCACAACTAAATATGATTCAACATGGTTTTGTTCCCTGCCTATGAATTATTCTAACATAAAATACCAATTTTAAATCCTAGTGTTTCCTATCCTATATACTGCACAAGAAGCGTGAGTTATTCACATTCACCTCTGA
This sequence comes from Psittacus erithacus, assembly GCA_009867235.2. Taxonomy (NCBI): domain Eukaryota; kingdom Metazoa; phylum Chordata; class Aves; order Psittaciformes; family Psittacidae; genus Psittacus; species Psittacus erithacus. The sequence goes on along the minus strand of WYDI02012841.1, from coordinate 4,462 downwards.
TAATGAGACCTGTGCCAGGGGAATAAAAGTTCCAAAGATTTGTGATGGCTACTTCTTCATTATTTCCCCAATTGTGATTGCACTTTTGTCAATAACATTTTCTTCTCCAAGCTAGTGCCTTTGATACACAATCTGATTTTTTCATGGCAACTTGTGATTCGTCATCTTTCTGCTCATGTCAATGTCATCTCCAGGGCATTTTCAATATGAGTTTCTAACAAATTCCCAAGACAGGGACTAATTACAAAATATGAAAATTATGTTTTAAAAAACTGCTCAGATGCAGAAAAACCTAAAATAATAGATTTGATGGAGACAAACTTTTGTGAGGCTGAAAAGGAAAATGATGTTAACTGTGTTTGCTTTTGCAGATTTTGTCAGCATTCGTGTTTCCAAGGGAAACGCTACTGGTTTAAGTGCAGGAATTCATAACTTTCTGAAACCTCTGTGATAAATACGACAACTGACCCTTAAGGAATATCTGTTACCCAACCCAAAGGAGCTATTTTTGTCCTCAAATAGACCATGCAACCAGTAAATCTTTATGGCTTCTAGTCATGAATTTATTTGCCACCTTCTCTTTGAGGACAACAAACATAGCCTTATTACCAAGAGGAGCAGCCTTTCCTTGGTGTGGCAGATAAAGAATTTAATCATCTGCCTTAAGGCTTTGTCAAACATTCCTTATGGATGTGTTGACAATGAAATGTCAAATAGGTCCTCAGAGCACTAATTTTGTTTTACTTGTTTGTTTGGATTGGTAAGGAATGACAATGGAAACAGCTAGTTTAAAACTTCAGCATCAACCTAAACAAATAAATTACCCTTATATCACTGGGAGAGCAACTATTTCCAGAAATCCTGCCTGTCAGCACAAGTGAAAAAGGGGAGGGCAGATATGAAGGTAAGAAGGCCCGCTGATTTTCTCATAGAAAAGGTCCTGTTCATGTGTCCTTAGCCCAAAATTTGTTCACTACAAAGAAACATTCTCACCCCTCAGAGCTGAAACAGCCACTCAGCTGCTTTCATCGGTGCATCATGCACAGCAGCATGTATGTTGCATACACAAGGACTACGGTCTGTGAGGGTGGATCTTGCCTCAGCTCTGTTTCCCAGTCTTTGCTATCCATTACTAACCTCATTTGTATCCTGCTTCATCAAAAAGCATAGATAAAAGGTTTATAAAATACTGCTGGATTAATGACATACAAGTGATGCATTTTGACTGCCAGGAGATGGGCATGAACTGCCTCACTGACTTGCTGAGGTCTGCACTGAACCAGTGGTAGCTCCCCAGACCCCATGGCCAGGCATGCTCCTCCCAGACTTTTTCTCCCCTCTCATTCTCTTGTGCTTAGAGGTAAGTTGGAGTTTGTCAGATTCTTGGGTGTTTGAATGCTTTACACATTTGTATTTAAAACTTTTGCAAAAAGCAGCTGAAGTTCACAAATATTGAGCTCTGTGTTCAGTCTGAATGTGTTTCCTGTTAAAATGGACTGTTTCACGTGGCTGTTTCTGAGGTCATTGCCATGAAAGACTTCGTTGGGAGGGAGAGCTGCTTCCAAAGGCACAAAGTTGCTCCTTTGAGACCACCACTATCTGAAATAGCCTCAAAAGAGAACAACAGATCCTATTCAAGCAGGCTCTGGGCTCAGGTTCAGACACATACCATAGCTTTAGATCAAGCCAGAGCACTGAGTTGGAACATAGCCAGGTTCAGGAAAAGCAAACTGTTTATAAATCTAGACTGGAGCATCATTGCTCAGAGCCAGTCTGGACACATGCTTCAGTCCTTAGAATTCATTGCATTATGAGCAAGCAAGACAGGCAAGCTGGTGCAGGCTGCTGCTGAGCACACTGGGTCACATGCTGGAGGAGGCATGGTGGCAGCAGTGGATGCTGCCACCTACCAAGAGTTCGTTGTGCACAGGGCCCTGTTAATTTGCACACACATGAAAATACGAGGGTACCACTTTTGGGTCAAGAAGCCTTTGAGCCAGAGATTGGTGGAGGCAAAGCTGAGGGAGCGCAGCATGAGGCATTTGCTAACTTCTTGGTTCTATAGCGTCTCAAGCCAGATGCTCCTGGCTACTTCTTGAAGTCAGATAGTGGACCAGGCGTAGCTTTGTCTCCCTTGGCATGGCAAAATGCTGAAATGCAAAGACATCATTTAATAAATGCTCTAACAAAGGAGGTATACCAGGGCCTACTGCACAGGCTCTGCAATACACTTCTGCACTACTTCTATGGGGATTTGGGGGATTCTGAGTCTCAGAAGCTGTCCCTCTGCCAGTCCTTGTCAGCGGACTCCTTCCCATGAGAAGGGAGAGCGAGCTGCACTCCGATCGTCCATAACTGCACCAGGGCCTGGTGGGAGCCCTGGCCAACCAGTATGACTCAGAAAAGGCTTGGCAGACTCGGCTTGGTACTGGCTCCCACTCCCAGAATGATCTCATAGGGAGAGCTGAGGAATACTGCTCCCCAAGAAAAAAGATAGGAAGTGTTTTCACACAATCTAATTTTCCCAAGGAACTACAAGTACAGTCTGCTTGGCAGGGTGAATTATTCCTGTAAGAGGGCTTGTGCAGGTGGACAAACACTTCTGTTGTTTAAAGTGCACTTGAAATTCTGCAAAAGGCCGCAATTGCTCTTTCGTTTTCATTTTAGAAGGACAAGATACTATTTAGTAGCTGTTAGATCTTGGAACAGCATGCTGAGTGGTATATTCTTTAACATCTCACTTCAGCTCCTTTGTAATGGAAGAGAACTTTCGTACTGTCTGTGTGACTTCCACCCCCCAGTCCTACATGTGCCATAAACAGAAGAAGGCCTTGACCCACAAGAATCATCAAAATCATAGATGTGGTGACTGTGTCTATCAATCATTTACAAGCAACTTCTTAAAGCAGAAAGATATTTTACAGAAAAAAACCCAGGCATTGCTGAACAGTCATTATATGGTCACTATCTGCACTATAACTGTGATATAAACATGAGCCAAATGGTGAACATTGTTTTCCTAACAATTAAAAAAACCCTTTTACTTATAACATGCACTTAGAGATTAAGGTAAAGTTCTGCATAGTGGCAGAGATCTTTATAGTCAGTGAAGCAGGAAATGGAAAAAGCATTATCAGTATTCAAGTTACCCTCTTTGTTTTTCCTACTTTGTCAGTCTGATCCAAATCAATGTTAGTTTTTCTGCTAACTTCAGTGAGACTGTGTCAGGTGCTTGCTGAAAACATCAGTGCCTTTTAGCTCAGCCAGCACTTATTTACCTCTGTTGGAAGATTTTAAGTAAGGTTGAAGCCTTGGTGTTAACCTCAGCATTCTGTTAAGGAATCTTTAAGCAGTGATAGTGACATCTCCTTCCAGGTGTAGTTTTTGATCTACAAATGAATAGTGTTCTGAAAGAGGGTGGTGCCATACAGTCACTAGACTAATTACTACATACTCAACGGCTATCACTACCATTGTGTGGAAGTCCAGGGAAGTGCCTCTGGGAATGAAGAATGAGACATGGTTTGTAGCATAGCAAAACTGAAAAACAAAGTTTCAGGAGAGTCATCCCTAGCAAATCCTTTTCTCAGATTACGGCTGAAGCAACAGCAACAACTGGTAAACAGGCATTAATCAAGATAGCAGATTTCTCTTGGTGAGAGTAATTAGCTACTCTGCCAGTTTCCAGTCTGCTCTGGAGTGGTGATTGGCTGGTAGAAAATTTTCATGTCAGACATATGAATGTACACACCCGTACATGGGTCCTGACCAGATTATAAATTAGCTTCACTGTGGAAGCTTCGATGCATAAAGACTGCTTTTAGAAAGAGAAGTGCTCTGTACAAAGCCACTTAATGCAAGGTCTTAGTCCTGTGGATGGCAATGGGACATTTTCCATTTATATTATGAAACTAGGATTTTACCTTGAGTTTTACTCACATGTATTCTGTCTCCACAAGCCTAATCTTCAGGGGGTTTTGAACATTTGTCAGATTCAAGTGGCAGAAGGAGATGAGCTGGTTTTTGTGCAATGAACATGCTTTTTTAATGGGTTCCGCTAAAGCCTGAATTAACCTAACAACAGATACAATTTGCTATCACAACTGAAACAAGGGCTAGCTTTTATTTTTGCTTCCATCTGCAGCTAACCCATAATGTGGGGGAAAACTCATGGGATTACACTTCCTCCATACATGAAGTTACTCATAGATACCTTTACTGGACTAATCCTTCAGTTTATTCCATCCTAAAGCATACTCCTACGCTAAACCACAACAGAAGAATCCATCTGCTGCAGTGGATTGGTAGTCTAGGACAAAATAACTACAGAAGCACAAGAAGGAAGGGGAAAAAGAATAAAAAGAGAAATACTTACCTTCTGCAGGTGTCCTGGCTTCAGCAGTAGCAGTCATTTTTTCTCCTTCTTAGTAGCTGGTGCAGTGCTGTGTTTTTGACTTTCAGC
>WYDI02012840.1:0-33430 GCA_009867235.2 Psittacus erithacus | reverse complement strand
GCTGCTCTGAATCTCTTCTCTGCCCAACCTGCAGCTGTGCCTGGGATTGCTCCCACCCAGGTGTAGGACCTTGCACTTGGCATGGTTAAACTTCATAAGGCGGGCATCAGCCCACCTCACAAGCGTGTCAAGGTCCCTCTGGATGGCATTCCTTCCCTCCAGCGTATCAACATACCTTCCCTCCAGCGTATCAACATACCTTTGGTCTCATGGGCTCCCTGTGAGTCAGGCAGCTGCCCCTAAAACTGGCGCAGAATTCCATGCACCCTCTAGAGCTATGCTGCTGGGAAGGGCAGAGATAAGCCTGCACTGTATATGGTGCTTAAAGTACTCCTTCTATGGAAAGAAAAAAGGTTAGATCCAGCAAGTTGTAATCCAGATCCTATGATTAAAGAAGATATTTTGGCATTTCAATAATAATAATAATATAATAAGTATTATAATGAATAGTTTTTACTTTCTAATTATCCATCCACATACATGTAAATATGTAAAGTGGGAGATGATGATACCCTCTTCTCTTGTGGGTGAGAAACAAGTAAAACTGCTAAATAAATCAAACCAGCCAAGCCTGGCTGCAGGAATGAAAAGAAATTCAGGTTTTATGCATTGGGATGTTCAACAGAGTTATTTAAAATTCATACCTAGTTAATAATAAATACATTTCGCAATTAATATTGGAGGCCAGTTGCAAAACTAAGTCTGAAGACAAAATCATACTGTGTGAACTCGAGTCTTCACAAAGGTACATATCAGATGATGAAGGAAGAACCTGGCAGAAGCCAGAACCATTGTGTTGACATGTAATGCTTTCATCAAAGGTATAGTAAATGAAACATAGTGAAAGATACCTTTCCTTTAAAGGCTGCTAGGATCCTGACTGCCCTTGAAGCCAATGGAAAAACAATATGCCTCTGGTGTTACCACATTTCATCAGATAGGAATAAAAAATGCCTGACCCTGCTCTCCCTGGACTTCAGAGGTTTTTTATTCCTGGTGACATCAGGAGGGTTTTCTCAGATTTATATCAATATGAAATTAAACTCCATCCTGGTCTAATCAGGACATCCAATTAGACATTTGAATATCTTGACTTTAAATAGTTCAAATGGAAATGGTGTGAAAATATGCTCAACAACCTAAAAGCAGTAAAAATCTCTTCAGCATCCACAATCCCCACACCAGAGTGCAGTATTACATGACAACGTCAGCATAAATTATATAAAACATTACTATCACCAATTATATCAGACAACTGTTGTTCTAATATCTGATATATAACAAAATATCATTATTGTTTTATCAACACCTTGAAAGATCTGTGTATTAACATGTGAATATAATCATTAAAACAGCTTGTCCAAAACTTGGAATAGATCGTCAGTTATAATTATTGCCTCTATTGACCCTAACTGAGGAAGGGGTTTTAAACATGCTACAAAATATATTCCTTTCTTTTAAAACAATCTCACAAAAACAGGTGAAAAGAAGGGAAGAAAGCAAATATTCCCTGCAACTTTTAGCTTGGAATCAAAAGACAGAGTTTAAGGCCTGGTTCACAAGATATTGAAAAGTGTATGTGATTTAAACATGCAGTAATCCCATCTAAGTAATTCATCATACCACAGTCAGACAGAGCTGGAGCTGCATCCAGATATGCTGGTCTCCTCTTTGTGATCCCAGAACCTCCCAGAAACATTTCAGAGCATCTCTGAGTTTAGTTTGGTTCAAGAACTCCAATGTACTGCAATCATCATTGGCACAGCCATGCACAGTAAGTATAAAGTCTAAGAAATGTAGTTTCTATATTCAGATATCCCACCTCTGTCCTTTCTCTCTGACATTATGGGGAAAAAGAAGTCTTTATGGCTTTGATAATGCTACTATCACCTTAGTAATTGGAAACCAAGGCCATCGGGAAATGATACAGCTAATATAGAATAGGGTTAATGAACCAATCTGTCCTCTGTAGTGGGTTTTTGGTTCACAGACCAGGAGGACTATGAATGCTTATAGTGCATTACTCTCGTCTGGTTATCACTGACAGGTACCCATCATTGCTATCCACTGGGCTTCCTTTCCCTCTATAGGAGAAAATTACCCTTGTTCCAGTATTCAAGGGAGGCCACTGTAGTGCCATGTAAACTGCAAAGCATATTTTTACTGTTTTTCAACCAGGCATCCCAACAGTAATAGAACAAAAATGAGTCGTGCAAGGGTCAAATATATATGTCAGAATGCAATTCACCTGATTTCCCACTTTGGCTGTGTTGAATTTGGAAACCTAATGTTTTTTACAGTGTGACCTTTGGTACCAGCATACACAGGGAAAGGAACTGAGTGTGCTTCTGTATACCCTAGATTGTACTGGAAAGGAAGCTGGCTTTTTGCTGTGTGATTGAAAAATACCCTCTTACTTCTGTCTGAATTTTTTTTCCATTGCCACAACTACCCAGACTCTTTATTGGAAGTTATATATAGTTCATTGTATGAAGGGCAGGGAGAGGAAAACTTCATGATGACAGTGATGGCAAGATCCTGCTTCCAACTCTTCCTGCCCTTTGGGACCTTAGCCATTAACTTCAGATCTTTGGGCCTGGCTGTACAGTGGTGAGAAAGAGCTATGCACACCTTAAAGATTTTCAGGGGTGGCTTTGAATTATTTTTCCTGTTTGGCTATGCTGTGGGTTTTTTTCACTCATGTAAAGTGGGATGAGTGGATCTTACCATCACATGATGTTCCTGGCTGGGTACATGGGTGACGGGACCCTCTGCTTTGTTCCTTGGCTTGCCATCATCAGTGTTTACACAAAGGTGTAGGTCCATGGCCTTTCCCGATAGCATGGCATATATGTTCATGTGCTATGATGTATTACTCCTGACTACGTAACAGCCTATTGGTAACTGTGAGTGTATATGGAGGTATATCTCAAACTGTTCTTGCAAAAAAAGGAAAGGAAAAGGAAAAGGCACCTTGAAATGTTGTAAAAAGAGACAATATAAAGACCTGAAAATAATGTGAAATGAATTAGCAACAGTCTGTATGAGAAAACTCATGACAAACTGTTCCCCCACCTTCAGCTAAACTTTCTGTGTGCAGTGTGAACCTGGATGGGAGTGCCAACAATTAGAGTTCACTCTTCTTTTACCTGCTGAAAATCACTCTACCTAACACTCAATTTCTATGCCAAACAGCCTTAGAAAAAAAAAATCTCAAATACAAAGCTACCACAAGGAAATGCTTTTATGTTTCATGTTTCTGCAATTTCTTTTTTTAATCCTCCTTGATCTGTTCCTGAGTAGAGAGGAGACATGGATCTCTTCCCTGTTGTTTAGATGCAGAGGAGAAGCTTTCTGAAGTGAACTATCCACTTTAACTGTCTATTCTTTAGAGGAAACTGTGCAGTAGAGACACAAGATGAAGGGGACATGATGCCAGCAGCCTCAGTGAGGCCGGTCCCATCCTGTCCCCCAGCTTGCTCGCACAGCAGGAAGGAGGTGCAGCTGCTCCACAGAGGTCTCCAGCAGCACTGGCTGAGTATTTTCTTATAGTCTCCAGTATTCTCTTTACTGACGTAATCCAGAGAGATCTGTTTTCTTTCCTTTCACAGATCTCAAGGGTAAGTGAGGAGAAGAGCTGCCAGCAGACCTTGAGAAGGAGCAGAGGAGGTTTTCGGACTGATGTTCCCTCTGAGCCCCATGGACTCCCTGTGCAATGCATCTGCCCTATCTTGGAAGATGTTAGTCCAAGAAGCACCAGTAGTTTTCAGCCATTTAGAGCTGAGACAACCCGCTCAAAATGTTTAATTTTTAGGCATAAGTAGGTGAGCTAAATTCCATTCCAAGAAATCCCATTTACAATTCTATACCTTTTATCTTAAGCGCTGTAGCAAACTGCAGTGCTGTCCAGACATGAGGTAGATTTTAATGCCAGAATTAATGCCAAATCACTCAATACATCTTTAAAATTAACTCATTATCATAACACTGGAAAATAGAACATTGATCCATACACACAGCAATCCAAAAGGTCCAATATTATGGTCTTCTTCAGACAATTTACTGAAAGTTGTCACTATAAGTTTATAAAACAAAGCACCCCAGAATGCTTGACTGTTCAGAAGGGATAAAATTTCTTACAATAAAAACACATGCAGTTTAGTCAGGAAAAATATTATGAAATACTTCTTTTCTCAAATATAGAATTCTACATCTGTCTTCATATTATGCTTGTACATTTATGCATTCTGTAGACAGAAATGGTTTTGACTGTAAATATGCACCCATTAAAAATCCATATTTAATCTTGTCCCTAGCTTTTGGGGAAGCAGGGTGTGCGCTACAACATACATAAGCACAGTATAGATCATGAGGCAAGTATTATTTTCTCCACTGTTTTGATTGTCTTGAAGTGTGCATTATTTTCTCCATCTGTTTATTCTCAAGGAGGCTGCACTATTTTCACTTGCAGTTTACTAAACATACCCATTCAACAACGCAATATCAGGTATTCATAAATCATCATATTTCAGATAACTAATTGACAGCAATCAGCCCCCAGAGGAGTCTCCTTGTAGATTCATCAGCTCTTTAGAATGAAGGACTCTCTGACTTGGAGCTAAAATCCGCTTAAGCTTTGAACCAGGACCTGAAGGTCAACAAATGTAAGCTTAATCAGACCAACATGGAAACAGATTTCATTGTAAAAGCTTCTTTATTGAATACATGCTTCTCGGCTTTGCTTGGTTGGGAAGGCATTAGACAAGATGAGCAAGGGACCTAAATTACTCAAACCCAACCAAGATCCACTTCATCATTCAAACCCTGGAAGTAGAAGAGGTTTTGTGCGGTTCAAGTGAAAGCCATGTCAATGACAGCTGAAAGATGTGCTCCCCCTGCTGTCAACAGGCAGCTATGGGCTGCACTGGCCACAGCTCCCTGCGGTCGCCGCAGAGGTAAGCCCCTGGAGAAGCCCGGGAGAACACTCCACTGGGCATGTTAGAAATAGCTGTTTGAGCTGGATATCTGCTGGAAAAGACATATGTAGTGCAGATGGTAGGGAAACTGTAAAATATGTTCACTTTCATATTAATTGTTTTTTGCATCCCAAGGTGGGGTAAAAAAAAATAAATTACATTGTTCTGTAATTACATTGAACAAATTCCAATCCACTAAATTTGCATTCATAATTTTGACATAGTTTTTAAATTTGTTTTCTTTGTTTCTTTCTATGCACCACTCGTTTCAAAATAAAGTAAGACTTTTAGAATGAAACACAATTTGTTTATCAAAGGTATTACTTGAGATCTAAAATGCCTAAATTTCTAGGGATGGAGAATCTACTAGAGTCCCTTGAATATTGTCATGAAGATCAATTGTAAATCCTAGAATGTTTAGCTTAAACTTCCAGTAGTTTACCTAGCTACACACCGGCTGGACTGACAGCCCGTTATTTAAAAAGTTCCCATCTCCGGATAAATGCTTGCAGACTCTAAGTTTAGCCCTTGATCTTTGCATTACTAAGAAGAAAACAACAGCTCAATTAGCTCTCTGTCTCTGCACTTGAGGGCATGTTTCCAATCCTTTCATCGCTCTGTGGTACATATCTGATCCCATTCCAATTTATCAGCATTCTTCTTGGGCAGTAGCCAGCAGAAAGGGACATAGAACTGAATTAGTAGAATAATCTGCTAGTAATTAAAATGCCTTCTTTTGCTTTTACTGAAGAAAACAGTATCTGTTTTGGCTATGGTAACTTCAAGAGACCATGTGTTCAGTCGTTATCTGTTGTGATCACAACATATTTTTTTGGTGACTACTCCCAAGACAGACTCTCCAGGTGACTTATACTGAATTTAAGTAAATTTCAACATTAATTTAAGCCCTAGTAAATGAGTCAATGAGTTCATTTAAGGAATTCATTTAAACAGGAAGGAGAGGGAAGATGACCTAGTGAGGAAGGAGACCAGCACAGCCATGAGGGTAAGCCTCAAACCTAAAAGATATGGATTCAGGTCCTTACTTCCCACACATTCATTTTGTGACCTTGAAAAAGTCAGATTAGCTTCCTGTTTTTTACTTCTCTACCCTTGTGATGCAGATGATAATATTCCTCGTAGCACTGGGGGAGTTGGGAGGATAAATAGATTAGAAAGACGAGCCAGATCAGAGCTTTATTTCGAGAGCTTTATTTCCATTTACAATGTATAAATGTATATGAACACACTTTCACTCTTCTGGCCAAGTATAAAATGAAACATTTAGAAGGTAAGATCCAAAGAATTTCATTAAGAATCCATCGCAAATTGCAAATGACACCTCATGTATTGGAATGTGAATTGTGAGCTGGGTGTTGCAGAAGTGTAAAATTATTCCATAAATTATCTATGACAAAGTCAAAAAATGTATCAGTCAAAAAATGTATCAGTAAAGCCATAGTTTATTTTTAGTTCCTCAAACTCTGCACAGCAACATGTATAATATAGAAATAATTATTCCACTGCAACATGATGAAAAAACCACAAAAGCAACATTAAAAGTAAAAAGTAATAGGAATTTCATTTCTGAAATTGCGAAATTTCTGCCCGATGATGTCTTGGAAAGCATACTATCTAATGTTATATTAATCAACCTTTTCTCTCAAGCAGAGATTATGTGATTCTGTCTGATATATTTTCACATTTTAATACTCATCTGAAGACTTCCATCATATTTCAAGAGACAGGATAGATGCATGCATGGTTCCTCATATATCCTTCATAAAATTTGGGACAGAATTGATTCTGCTGAATTTTATGCTCAGCTAAAGTTCAGCTTAAGAGTCTAGAAAGTAGGTTACAGAGAAAGGTAGATGATTAGTAGGGTTGTTCTTTCCCTTTTCTTCAGTTCTTTGCCAGCTGCAGAATTCAACTTGGGCTTTCAGCCTTGACTTGTGTTTTTTTAAAGGGTTGCTCTGCCACATCCCTGCTCATATTCCTTTTCTGGCCTAGGTACCACTATTAGCTATCAACAAGCATCTTTGGCTGTCATGATGCATTTTATCCACTGTTGGAAATGGGGCTTGCAAAAAGGCAACGACAATGGCAGCACCATCAGGAGAAAACCCAGTGCAGAAGAGATGGTATTGGGTGCTTCTATGCCTGTAGACACATTTCCATTGTCTTTAAATTATCTTGATCCTCTTGTTAAGTAATTAGCCAGCTGAGCATGAAATCCATGGTTTGAAGTCCTTTGAAAGTATATTTAAACAGGAATATAGTACTATACCAGTATTAGACTAATTAAATGAGATAATAAATGGGATTTCAATAGTAATTGATTCAGTGTATTAATTAATATGAGCCCATCTGCATAGATTCCCTTGGGATATGAATGAGTGTGATTTTCCAAAAGCTATTGTGGTCCAATAAGTCACTCCTATTTATTCAAAATAATACAAGGTGCCATGACTTCATAGAAGATCACAAACAGTTCAATTAAATTAATATCAAATATCACCTAAATACTTACATAGAAATTTCCACCAATACATAAGAATATTAACTTAATTAACATCACAAGGAATAGGCTGAATGTCATCCTACCTCTGAAATTTCATGTTCTACTATTTCTGAATCACTACAATAATGTTGCTTAAAAGTATTTGTGTGTTTGCAGATACTCATATCCAATTTTCTTCAATCCTAAGGAATAAGATATGACATTTTCCCACATTAAGATAAACTGAGTACGTTAGTCAAGTACTACACTTTTTGCACTTCACTGTTTATAATATTAATAGCTGTGCTTTAAGAAGTGTACTATTGAACTGTCAAGAGTGATTTGTTACCAGGTGTTAGCATAATTTGCCAGCTGTCATATTTTAATCATTTTTATTTGCCTAAAATCTGACACTTATCTTTAGAGGAAAATCAAGACATATAGCAGAACTCATTTGATGCTACAGTACCTAAGGGGAAAAAGGTCTGTGCATCCTAGAACTGATATTTTTATTTTCAGATAGAGAACAGATTCTGAAGTCCACTTTCATTCATAATTCACACTGAATTGCTACTGTTCTCCACAAAAGCTTTTTTCATTTAAGTAGTTCAAGCAGATGCTGCAGGATCTCATTCAAGTACACGTTTACTCATGTGAGTAGCTCCAGTAAAATTCGTCAGCTTTCTTGGCCAAGTAAATGGTACTCATCATATGAATAAGAGTACAGAGAAGAGATATAAACTAAGATCAGTACAGTTAACATTGTTCTTAAATGCAGCAAATTCAAAGCTACTTTGTTGTTTTAAGCTGAGGGACTAGTGTGCTTAAGAGACTGCAGGATTATAGGATGAAGCTGTAACCAACCTCCTAGCAATATCTGAACAATGAGAAGTCAACAGATAAGAATACAGAAGCTTGTTAGATGAACTTGATTTTTCTCATTGGAATTTAGATTTACTTGCACTTCAGATAAAAGATTAGCAAACTTATTTTGATATTAGCAACACACTTGATTTTTTTAATGAAAATTCATATTTTAAGCATTTACTGTAGTTGTTTTGGAAATATTAACTTCTGTAGTGTGGATTAAAAGGTGATTGATTACTTGCAATGATAAGAAACTTTTTATAAAGCTGCAGAGTTTTATGAGCTTCACTAGCACCTCATTGAATCTGATTTTATTACCTAACAGTTTCAACCTAAAAAAAATGAGAATCAATAACATGGAAATGCAGAAATTGAATCTATTTGGCTTCATCTTCCACTTCTTGGTTATTCTGATGTCTTTTCCATTAAGGAACTGTTCCATGCCCAGTACCATTCTCCCCTGTAAGGACTGGCTGGCAGATGAGGGCTTCTTAGACATCATCTCTGGGAGCAGAATTGTCCTCTGTGATCTATGAGGGAAAAGGTCCTAGTGGGCTCTGCCTGAGCTGTCCATGAAGGTCCTTCAGTGATATTCCCTTTTGATGGAGTCCTCTTTTAACAGGAAACAAAAGAAATCAAACCCTTGATTTGCCATGGGGAGACATTTTCCTGCCTGACAAATGGGGTTTTCCCAAATTCTTTTCACCACAACCAGTGTATCTCATGAGAGCCTGGCACAGATTTACCTCCTCTGTGTACTCGTTGGTGTCTGTCAGGAACATGCAACCCTTTTGCTGGTGGATCCTCTCAGAGCTGTTGATCCTTTGCTGTGTGAAAAGCTAAATCATTTTCACTGGGATAATTTCCAAGGTAACAACCTAAATTTAGCATATATGGCCTCAATTTCTAAACATATTTTTGAATCTGACTGTATTAAATATTCTTGTTTTGAAGGAAGAAGGTTAGTGAGAGATCCAGAATGCCCCTTATTATTTCCCTGGTCTCATAATTATTTACCTGCACATCAATCTTCATGTCATCTGAAACTTTTAAAAGCCAATCATTACTGAAAATGATTAATAGCAGCAAGTAGCTACCAGCAGAATACCAGAACTGCACTTAATTATGACTTCCCTCTGATGACTATGTTTCAGATCCATTAGCTTGCCCATTTTTGATAGATTTAACCTCTGTTTTATTGTTATTGAATAATTCTCATTTTTAATCAAAATATTCCCAGGGCTGAATCAAATACCATACAAAAGTCAGAGTGTGTAAGAGCTGCACTGCAACCATGCTTGCAATGCTATCAGAGATAAGAAATCAAGTTTGTTTGTTTGACACGACCTGTTTCATAAAATCATGTGGAATGACAATCATATTCCCATCTTTCATTCTTCATCACTTGAATCTTTTATCAGCTTTCAGTCCACTATTTGCCCAGGACTGAGGTCAGGCTAAATGACTCAGAGGTACCAAGGTTGTGCGGAGTCCGTATCGGGAGAACTGACACAACATTAATCCTCTTGTAATCTGTTAGAATTTCTCTAGTATTCTATGATGTACTGAAAATAAACGTTCTGCTAAGATAACCTCAGCTGGCTTCAGATGTCACCCTCTGTATTAGGCATGAGGGCTGTCAATTTTAGAATATTTGTATTTACATGGGTTTAACATCCTTGATAGCTACTAGATGACTCCTAAATACTTCATCCTCATATTTCTTTTGAAAGTGGGAGTCATGAATATTCAAGGAGCAGTTCTCCTTTCTCTGCATTGCTGTTAACAACCTTATCACCTCTGTTGAAAAGTAATAAACCCAGAACACTGCCAAGATTTGTTTTGTACAAAAAAATATATAATTTCATCGTATTTACCTCAAATGTTGTGAGTGCACTTACTCTGAGAATTTTAGCCTTTATTTTCAACTTTCTATACCTCTAAAGTCCACTTTCTGATGCTTATATACTGTTTTTTTCACATTTAATCTCTGATTTCACCTTATAACATTATTATTTCTACTAGATAAATGATCTCCCATCATAATAATCTTTCCATTTGAGAATTACTGCATTTAGAAGAAGTTGCAATATCTGACATGGCTCATCTTGAGAGGAAGACCTCAAAAACAAAGCAGTCTGCAGAGGCTGGAGAAAACTGAAGGGAGACATGGAGACAGTCTTCATATTAGGGGAAGGATTGATGTCTTCTCCATGTAACTACCACCAATAGCATATGGAATAATTAGCTTAAACTGAAAGGAAGATTTGGGTAAGATGCAAGGAAAATTTTTCTCAGGGTAAAGCCAATTAACCATGGAAGGAGCATATGGAGTTTTTGAAACCTTGAGAGCTAGAGAGTCCTAGAATAGATTCTATAACAAAAGCTATCAGTAGTGGTGAGGTGGGGAAAAGTGACTAAATTAGGTGACCTCTGAAGATGAACCCAAAGTCCCTTTCAGACCAGTTTTACATGATTTCATGTTTCATCCTGAAAAGTTTGCTTTTCTAGACCAAAAACTCTGGGAAACCAAAGAGAAAATTATTTGAAGGCTCAGGGACATTAATTGCCAGCTACAAACAAACAAAAAAAGACATGTCATAAAAAGTTAGTGAATATATTAAATATGTCATTATATTTATTATAACAATTTAAATAGCAAAAGCTTAATAGCTAATGAACCTGGATAGAACTTTGCTTTCAATAAATTTGATGATAAAGAATTATTTCTGACAACAGCATTTATCATGGGCTACCTATTACTGTTGTAGTTATTTGTTGTACTTAATAAACAATGATAAATATATCTTTTTGCAGGAGGGTAGTTTAAAAGTGTGTTGTGCAATCTTCTTGAGAAATTGTAGCCAGGACTAATTAAATGATTCTAATTAAAATTGTGTAGATAGGAAGGAAATTAATTGCGTCATTTATACTATTTGTTTATTTCATTGTCAAGTGTACTGGATATAATTGCAGTGCAAAGAAGAAATCATCAGAATTATTTTTTACTCTGTTGATTCCCTGTTCCATCAATTTGTTGCAGAGGCTTCATTATTCTCTATCTTTAGAGAGAAACAATGCTGGCAAAATGTAAAACCTCAACAAAGTTATTTTCTTGTTTGGAGCTGTTAGATGGAGAATACATTTATTGAGCAAAATAAAGGTTAAGCCTCAATTAAGCATTCTAAATATATTTAATGAGCTATTGAAAAGCCATAATGTCTCAACCCACATGGTTCACCAAAAGCTATGAACAAAATAAATTATAATAGAAGCAGAAAGGAGTACTCAGATGGTATGTTTCTAACATATGACTTACAAAGGAATGTGGTGTTACTCCTACCATTATGTGCAATTTATATCAGCTAAGGTAAAAACATATCTTTATTAATACTTTTTTTTTAACTGCAAACAGACTCTCATGTAGAATAACAGAAGAACACCAGATTTTTTTCCAGGGTTAGGTTTACATTTAACTTGTTCAGCTGGGACTCCTCAGATACAGGGGGCAATGAATCAGACTATACATAGTCTCCAGCTCACACTAACTGCTTCACATTCTATTTTGTGTGCCTAGAAATTTTTTGTCTGAGATGCATACAGGTAAGCTGTGGTTCTCCAAACAGCATGAAACAGTCTCTCTTCCCCTTATGCCTTCCCTCCCTACCACACTGGGAACATGGTAAGAGCTTTGATCACCCAGAAGCCTGCTGGTGGCTTGCCATCAGCATCCTGTGCACTGGGGAGGGATGGCCTTCCCAGGTTTCCTCTTGGGACACCTAGCACAGCTCAGGAAACTGCTAATTCATTTTAATATATTTAAAGAGAGGCAGAATTGTTTCAGAATTTCATTTCAACTAAAAAATGTGGAAAGGAGAGATTCTGAAATTCATGAGCTTAAAATATGTTTATGTTTGGCTGGAATGCGCTCATGAAATTTGTTTCTTTGACACGTCAACATTTTCTACAGAAAGCAGATGTTCTTTGTGGGAATTTCTGATTAATCAAAAATACAGTTTCCTTTTTTAAATTAGTTTCAGTTGAACGATTTTGACAACTGAACCATAGCTGAATCCTTTACACTGAAAATAAAATCTGTCTTTATGTTTTTGTCCAAATGTGCTTCCACAATGCCATACACAAACTAACTTTTATAGCCTTGATAAGTGGAAATACGTGGGAAATGAGGGTGTATTTGAAAATTCTGCTATTAGAGACATTTTTTAGAGCTAGCTAGACTAATGGCTTATTTTCTGCTTAAATCAGAGAGATTAGTCTATAGCTTTAAAATCAGAACAAAAAGAGAACTACTGAAATGTAAGGTCTTGAGCAAAACAATTTTCTTCAAGGGTAGAAGACTAATCACCCTTCTCAGTGAGTGTTTTTTCTTTCCCTCCACTTTTCTGCAACTCATAAATGCCAGTGCACTCAATGCAAACCCCATCGCTCCCTCTGTCCTGATGGTGTGGCAATGTGGCTATCTTCATGAGGCTTCAGTCTGTTCCTGGGCGCTGAGACAGCCACCCCGGGCTCAAGAGCAGCACAGAGACAAGGAAAATGGAAGAGTGAAATACTTTGTAAGGTAGCAGCTGAAATGCTTACTTGGTGTGGTGGGTTTGCTACTTGGTATGAGGTCATTTAATACATGTAACTGTGGCCTTTGACCATGCCCTGCATATACTAATTATCTGGCAGCGCTGTTACAGTGGTCTATACTGGACATCCCAGAGCCTCTCCCTGCTATGTGCACTAGCTTGGGTCCTAAGTGTGGCCATCAGGCTGCAACTGTTGAGCAAAACATCTGGAGGTGAGAACCTGATGTCTGCCCTGCACATGCTTTAGAGGTTTGTCTTTGTACCTACTCTGGTTTGGCCCCACTGACTGAATCTTCCTTTGTTGCGGGAGTGGGCTGTCATGAGCTATGCTCCTGGTGTGCGTCACTCAGCCTGCTACTGCCCAGAGGGATCCTTCTTGTGCGCACAGTAGTGTCCCTGTGTGAGCTGGGTAATGAGCAGGAATGATCAGGGAATCTGCCTTGGACACACATTCCAGACCCCAACTGAACTGATAATGTAAACACACATGGAGCCCTGCGTAGTGTCCACTTGCCTCCAGCTGCAGCATTCGTAAGCTGACTGTTTAATCATTAGTGTCATGTTGTACTGGTGCAATCACTGTGCTACCAGCAGCTGTAATGCTGTAAGGATACAAGTACAGCAAATTCGGCAAAGATGGTATTTTTTATTCGATCAGCTGATATAGCTGAAAGAAAAGCAGACAAGATCTTTATTCCCCATGAGAGACTTTTTGGATGTGAAACAGAGGTATTCTCTTTCCCACCAGGATAGTCAATATGATTCCATAAGTTAGAGGTCCTGGATCTGGGTGGGTTGGCAAAAAAAACAAAAGTTAAACAAAATGCATAACAGATGACTGCAGAGGTGTGAAACAGCTCCTTCATAAAGCCAGAATTACCTTCTTTTTCTCTATGATGCGATGCTCACATGCCAGTACCTCCCACATGTGCTGTGCAGGAATCTGCCAGGTGCAAAATGAGCCACACACTCTTTGAGTAATTTGTTGAAGTGCCAATAGACAAAAAAATCCTCTGCAAGTCTCAAGACAAAGGCCATGGTTTTGTGTAACTAAATTCTGATCACAGAGGTAGAAAGGCAAATCTGAGTTATCTGAGAATCTGGTGATGTTGCCTGCTATTAAAATAATTGTGCTAAATAGCTTTCTACTGCCAAAAGAGAGCAAGTCTATACTATACACAGCCAAAAGCTGCTTTCTACAAGCTCTAAGAAATCATTGCTCAATAACAAAGAGATCTTACTCCTTGCTTGCTGGGAGTAGTTGTGATGAACTGCAGTACTAGAAGCATTCAAATATTATGAAGGGCCTTGAGAAGCAGTACAAAAATGTTACTACAGGCCATTCCTAGTTTTGTTGAAGAATCTGCAGCAATCAATTTGCTTTATGAAATTTTACCTTCTTGTTTGAAAACTATCCAAAAGTAACATGAAATTTCCTGGTGTAATTTTTCTTGTTTGATTAATCCACTTCCTACTCACCATTCTTGAATCAATATTTCATACAAACCAGCTTCAGCTTGGGGATGGTTTGTAACTATCCGCTATGGATATTTCTTTAAGCATTTATTATTCATCATTCAAAGTTGAAAGCGGTTCATTTGACACCTGGGTGAAATGGAGGCCTTAAAGAAGTCACAGACCACTATTTTCTTGATGCCAATCATGACAAACATCCCCATTTCTGAGTCGTGGCTATAGGAGTCCAGCAGATGCTGTTACGCTGTTAGGCTAGTGCAGCTAAGAATACTCTGTGCTTAGTATAGACCCAAAGACAGCAATTTTGGAGCAAAGAAAGGACTCCATTTTCTACAGATAGATCTGCATGAGGGTATCCTGTAAAGCAAAAAAAAAATGTCTGGTATTTAGGAAACAAGTTCTGATGACACAGAATTGAAAGGCCAATATACCGCGGGATCGCCTTCCTTTGACCTGACTGGGAGCTTCTGAGCCATTCATTGGTGCGCCAGCGTATTTTGAGAGGGGAACAAAGATGATTCAAAAGGAAAACTGGATTTCCTCACGATGTTACTTTTCCTGGCTTCTTTAAAAGCATCAGATGTAACATTACTGGCTGCATGGCTGTTAAAAGAACAGCAGGGATCAGATAAAAGGAGAACAGTTGCTTTTAATTGTGTTATCCCCCCTGCCCTTATTTCATAGCAATATTGCCCAGCACAGTTTTCTTTTCTTTCTATGACTTTTGTCTCTAATTCTGGATGACAGAAAACAGTATATTATACATACAGTAATCTTTCTATTTTCTTATTGAGCAAGACAAAAATGGAAAGCAAAATATACAGAAATAGCAAGTTTGCTGTAATGACTCAGGTGCAGGTTTGTGTGCCATTTACTGCATCTTTGGTTATGTGCCTCTGTGGGAAGGGTCAGTTGTGTAACTAGGGGACACGGCTGCGTAGAAAAGTAGGAAGCTGCCTGAGTATTAAATAAGAGGAAAATCAATGCAGTACAAAGGTTGCCTCCAAGGAAACAAAACATTTGTAAATACACGTCTTGGTTCTTTTTGCCTACAAACTCTGCTACTTCTGCTAAATCGCATACTAGGAGACAGCGGATTTAGCCCATGAAGGCTGCTGTCTCCAGTGCCCCTCACTGCTCATTGCCACCCTCACCAGAGGTTGTTGCCTCTTCCTCTCCTGGCCAAAATACTTATATGAACTCCACAAAACCTATTTTGAGCTGACTTGGCTAAAACAGTAGATAGGAAATGGGTGATTGGGCCCCAGAACTGGCGGATCAGGGGGAGAAGGTGGGGTGGTGGGGCAGGGAAGGATCCAGCACCTCCCACACAGGGGTGAGTGGCTGTGGAGAAGAGCCCCCAGTCCCATGCAAAGAACATCTTCAGCCATTGCATCCAACACAGGACTTACTGACAGGATTGTGGGGCTCCAGTTTGTTAGGGATAAAGGGGCCCCCATAGGCCACTCAGTGGTTGCACCTGTCATTCCTTTGCCCTTTAGACACCTTCTCTCCAGCGCTGGGGCTAACTGGATGCTGTGATTTATTTTAGGCATTGTGGTTGCAAGGTCTGGGCCACCAGGATGGCTGCAAGGACCACCTTCCTGCCAAAGTTCACAGTCAAGGGTTTGCATGAGTGCTTTCCTACAGACTTGCCAGGTGGGAATGAAATGTGATGGAAAGAAAGCAGCCTAGAATCCATTTCTTTCTATCATTTTATTTTATTTGACTTGAGAACTGTCTCAGTACGAATTCAAGGACTCTGAAATCTTTCTTCGTGGTTTGGCCTCAGAGTGAAATTACATTTTATTACATAAATCATATTCTTTCCCTCTGTTTGATGACAATGGACAGTGAAAGTGAGTGAATAAAAAGATACTGACAAAACAAAGCACATAGATCATTAAAGCAGCCTCAATCCTGCAGTTCAAAACAGGCCTCTGTCCATACGCAGCTCAGAGGTTACACAAATTTTCATAAGCATTTTTAATACAAGATGACATATCACCTAATTACATAATTACATGATGCTTTGTAATGGCTTAGTGATTTGGGGAAGATAAAAACTTCTCTGGCAAGCTCTGTGTGATCATAAGCTCTAAAACTCCATAAGGGATTGCCAGGTTCTATATATGGTTTTGTCAGGTTTTTAATTTGATATTTCCCTGAAATCATTAGCGTGTAATGGGCTATAAAGTAGGAAAAACACTTTTTTTCTCTTTTTTCTTTTTTTTTTTCAGATGCAGCCATCTCAAATAGGCTGCCAAAATAAAAGTTTGTTAAATTTCATGTAAAAGGCCATATTCATCTTTTTCTTTGGGTAAATAGTTCCAGGATCGTAAAAGTGTTAGTCTAGAATGGAGAAAATATACTAGATGAAACAAAGGCCATCTGGAGCAGAAATTCTGGATAATGTTACAATACAATTAAGCATTTAATCATTTTAGGTGGGGGTACATGCAGCTTAGAATGAGTTAGTTTTGTAGAGATCATGTCATAACTTATGGCCTTCTTCCTAAACTATCAACTTGTGTGAATAGCTGCTCCAGGGACAGGGACATTGCTTGTGTAAGCCCACAAGTGCTAGCAGAAGCAAAATCTGTATGATTAAAGTGTGGCCAAGCCTCTTCTGTGACTTTTAACAGTACAATAATGTTGCTTTTTCTATATCACACTGTCATGTAGTACACCTCTGCAAACAGCTGCTGTTTTATAGCCCTAAAGATGCCTGAAGATGAACTTCATATACCCTATGGGTCTCCTGAGTGATTCTCTCTAACATGGCACGGTGCCTTGAAACCAATCCATTTGAACAAATACCTATTTGTGTTACATAAGCCCACAAACATGAATCAGTTCCCTTATTAGCATGAGAGTGCATAGAAACAGGGTGACGAGCACCTCAGAAAATTAAGCTCTGTGTTCCTTGCAAGAAGGCAGTTCACTGGAGCTCCCTGTTACCCTGCAGGGGCTGCAGTCAGCACTGCCCATGGCATGCCCATCATGTTCTTATAGTCCTGCACAAGCGGTGAGATAAATTGATAGGTAGATGTTGAACTATCTATGTAGAAGACAGTTGTCTGCTCTGATAGATTAATTAGCACTGATATTAATGGGTTATTTTGGGTTGAGAGAAGAGGAGGGATCTGCTTAATGGATCAATAGTACTGAGTTATATACTTTGTTAGATACTTAGGCAGCTCGTTAGTCTATGAGAGCTTAATTTTCTGGTGGGTGTGCCACAGAACCATTTCTAAAACTGCACCCATGTTTTCCCTAGGTCTTCAACACAGATCTTGGAGCAAGTTGCTAGAATGTACAATACCCTGAGTGTGAGAACTGCTAACAGCAGAGAGACCATAACATTCAGGACACACTTTACCTTGCCTCTGAGCCTTGCAAGCCCTAGGCCTTTTAGAGAAATAAAAGTGAGCTATTGGGAGGAGTTGGATAATGCTTTGTAACCCAGATGAATTTCTGTATGTATGTACTAAACACAAGGCAGTGAGTAGGCAGCAGCTACAATTATTTCTCCAGCTCCTGATATGAAGTATTTCTGGGTTATGATTAAATAGGCAGGTCTGTAAAGGTGTCTTTTAAATTGAGTTGCCTTCTGTACAGCTGCAGTGCCTTCATGTCTCCTCGAGAAAGCTAAATTTTACTGATAAGTGCATGTCACACTTCCATATCTCACATTTATTCTCCATTAATCTGCATTTCCTTTAGCAATTTAAAAGGAAGTTACGCAGAGCTACATGGTGTCCTGATTAACACCTGAGTGCATAAGCACTTTTGGCATGCTTGATTATTAATAGAACAAGTGTAGTTAATTGCATTGGTCGAATTGTCCCTGTCACTGATTAATGACTAAATGTACTCCTTGTATTTTCAAGATCTTTTCAGAAAAAGAAAAGCACAGAGATTCCCATACTATCTGAAAGGATTTTTTATGATAAAGACAACTGTTTGTAGAGAGAACATTTGATATCTTATTATAAAGTGCAAACAAATGCCATCTAAAATTAAACAGTTTAGTCTTGCCTTTTGTTGCAGTCATAGCAATGTGTGACTGATGCAGCTCAGTGTGATAAAAAGTACTTTCTGAAAGATTGAATACAGTGCTGCTTCTATGACTGAATTTAATTAAACTGCATTTAAAACAACGCTGTGCCAATCATGAAAATATCTGTAAAATGTAGGAATAAAGTATTCTATATGATGCATTTATGCTACAACAGCCTCTTTATGCAGCCTCCCTCCTTAATAGTTCAGTATATATTAATACTATCATCTCTCTTTGAATTTTAAATCTCAGGAAAAAAAGTGGATAAGATCTGCACAGTACTGCTGTTCCTTTAAATTTTCTTCATTCGCATTTTCAGCAATTGCCCTTACTATTCAATGGCCTTTATGCAGCCCTGACAGAGTTAAGCACTTGCATTCTTAGAGGTGCAAAGAAATCAGAGTAGCAATAGCAAAAACCCAAGTAAAGAGCATATAAGCCTGTGATACAGGGCACCAGCTCTATGGAAAAAAACTGTCTACCAAATAACTTGATACGTAATGGGAAATACACTGCATGAAGGAAAATGCAGGCCAAAGCTAACACAATTGCATTGAAACCACAGAAACAACCAAAAGAGAAAGGTGCCATTGACACAGCATACAAGATACACGTAATTCTTGAGTCAATGTGTATTGAGAGAAGAAAATGTAACCTCAGTGGTATCTTTGCTAAATTTGATGGAAACATTTCACAAGATGGACAATGAACCACTGCCATTCAGCAGCAAGACCTACATTTTCAGTGATTACTTATAAAACTGCTGCAAGCCATCATTTGTAATGCTTGAGCATTTCCCTCACTTCATCCATTTCAAATGATAGTCTTGCACAGCAATTATCACTGCATCACTATATATCTTGGCTGCTTGATAACAGCTGGGGTAATCATTTCATCGATCTGGTGGCCACCGTCCATGGTCTCTATGTAGGCAGGTCTCTTCCAAGAATATGCCATAACCTCTTAAATGCAAGCTCCACTGGGAATATACCTAATTTTCCACTTCTGAGGAACTGCTCATTCGGTGACGGATCCTCATAGCTGCAATTCCTTTGGGAATCCAGCATGATGTTTGGTACAGCTCTCAGCAATAGGGTAGCGAAGACGGTCCTATATTTAGGGCACATAGTGTGGCTTGTCTCCCTGATCTGGGACATGGACTAGAAGAGGTTTTCTTCTGGTTTATACCAGCAGCAAATCGTAGTCTTTTTCTCCCTTCTGTACATTTGATTGCCTGGTGGGTGGGGAGAATATTTTGCTGGCCAGCTCTTGGCTACTTCTATGCACATGCTTTGAGAAACTCACACTCAGAGGCGGTTGAAGTTCCTATATCAAAACCAGCACTCAGGTCCTTTGAGTGGTCCAAAGCATGAATGCATAAGCACATCAGTGTGCAGGGATTGTTATGAGTCAGAATGAAATCTAAGCCTTCCCTTTCTCCTCAAAGGGATGTCCTTTGTGCATTTCTGTGACACCTTGATGATTTTGGTGCCTCAGCAGCAGGTGGTATTATGGCATCCACGTGACAGCAAAGAAACTCAAAATAAATGTCAAAAGCTCCACAGAGAATGACTCAGAGCAGGAGAGTTGGAGGAAGTGGGTGGAGAATTACCAAGTTTCCACACATTTATCAGGCTTAGTCATAATCTAGCTGCTGAGAAGCTAAGCCATGGCAAAAACTGGAGAAAGCTGTAGGCATGTGAAATGCCTCTCCAGGTGCCTCAGCAAACTGGATAGAAATCAGCACTTCTGAAACGCAGGTGCAGACAGAAGCAGAACAGAGGCTTCTGTGTCTCCGTTAGATTAAGAAAGTTAATCTCATCATGGATCTGCCCAGGTCTAAATGAAAGGAGGAAAACTTTACCCACTTTAGGCTTCACCTGAGGACAGGGAGTAAGCAATGCTTTGGCTTGGTATGACACAAGGCAGTGTTGCATTTTGGTTTCAGCAGAAGCAAATGGAGGAATGCTGGAATCCACAAACATCCCAGTGGAAAATGGAATTCTTACAGAAACTGCATTTCACAGTGAAGAAAGCTGCTTTCCAGCCAAAAAAAAATTAAACTTTTCTTGGTGTATGGGTTGGTCCTTTGAAAATACTTCCATTGAAAAAAAACTCTACCAGTTTCTGAATGGTCTTGATCTTTGGTTGTAGAAAGACCTTGCAGTAGAGTTTCAAGTCAGATTTGTTTGCATTTTCATTTATACACACAACCCCCCCCCAGCCATAGCTCAGGTCTTACTGCATAATTTTAATTATTTATCCCATTTTCATGTAGCTGATGGCAGAATACAATGTACAATGCAAAGGTCTATTTGAAAAAAATCTAAGAGCCATCAAGATGCCAGAAAAAGACAGCAAGCTACATTTTGCCTTTTATTGGCCATCTGCCATCCCTGGGATGGTAGTCAATAATGATCTGTCAAACAATTAACACAGCTAATAAATAATCACAAAGAAACCTAATTTGCCAACCACTAGTAGCCACCAGTTGGAAATTAATGTACTGTAGCTATTCAGTACCACACCTGACACCCAACCAGATGAAAGGAAACATGATATTAGAGATGATGATTATTGAGGAAAACTACATGCAGCTTTAACAAGTATTAACACGGAAACCCCCTTTCTTCCAGGTACAGGGATGTGACTATTCGAGGTGACACGTTGCCTTGCAAAGGAAATAATGCTACAAGAATTGCTGAGATGCCACATAAACCCAGTGCTCTCCATATGTCTCTCTTATCCACGAAGGTGAAGTCTGGAAATCTTCTGGGTTTTCTGCTGACACTGAAATTTTCTATTTCATCCTTTCTGCAGAGAGGAGGGGGGTGCAGAATACTAGTGAAGTGCATGGAGTCTGTGATCAGAGCTTTTCAAATCCTGCAGAACTCTCCTCGGATTGATTTTGAGGTCTGAAGGGGCTGTTTTAATAACCTAGTATGGCTTTGTGAGAAGCTCGAGTTGCAGAACTGAACCCAGTATTCCTTTCATCAAGCCAATAACTTCTATTTGAGCTACAGCACAATGTGATGATTTGGTAAGTCAGTCCATGCATCATGAATTCCAGCTTGATTTTTGAAATCTCTGCTATAATGGCCTGAACTTTAGCACGTTCAACCTCATGCTGCCTGTTGGAGTCCAGCTGGGGAATGGTACATGTGCGCCTACCTGTGAACAAATCAGTTGTTAAAGACATTGTGTGGAATAGACTTAATTTGGAGAGAACAAAAGAATAATGGAATTGTGCATATTGCCACTTTTCTCTAAGCTCTCTGCAGGGCTCAGAGAGCTGGGAGACCATAGTTTCACCATATCCATGCAGAGATCAACTATTAGTGTCGTGCCTTAAATTCATGAAGCCTGCAAAATTCAGAAGAGATGCTCAGAAAGGAAAGGAAGCTGAAGCAGAAAAGAAAAACAGTGGGCTTCGGTTTTATAAAGAAAATATCTTCTTGTTGGGATCAGACAAAACAGAGAAATTTTATGTAACACTATACCGGGAAAAAGAGTGCTTGTCTCTTTTCTGTTTATGAACCACTTAGGCTTCTCTTCAATTATCCAAATACATTAGTGAACACAGACAAAAAAATCAGTGGCAGATTCAGTCTCCATGAAATGCTTTTTAATTCCTGACTCTCTTTTCCGGCATTCAAACACAGGCAGCTGCGGCACAGGGCTGAAAAGATTCAATGCCTTTGAAATTCATGGAAATTGCGGAGAAATTCATGGGAACTGCTCCCTCCTGTGGAGCAGCTGCTGTGCAGAAGCAGTTTTCCCAGTGCCTGGGATCACAGCCATGGCTGCAGCCACCATATAGGGACCAAGGGCTACTTTTGTTATCATCTCTGCATGATGGCTAAGGAACCGTATTGCCATAGGCAGGTACAAAGCATCAGTTGCCATTCTGCGAAGGACCATCACATCCAGGTAGAGATCTTGCCACAGCAGCAGCGCCCAACAACAGGCAGGTGGGGGAGAAAGGAAAAAAGAAAATGCCCACCACTTTTGCAGCAAAATGATTAATTCCACTGCAACAATTATGCAAAATCATTGCATTTTCCAAGCCTGGATGGGAATGGAGCAGCTTACACCTCTCATTGCCAGGGCTGATGAGGTCAGAGCAGCATGGGGCTGTGTATGCCTTGTGCTGAGTTCTAAGGCTGGTTTTGCCTTATGAAAGTTGGGACATACGTTGCTATAAAATGAAAACACCAGATTCCACAGCACGGTTTTATGGCATTATTCTACTTCTGTGGGAGTCATGTGGCTTAAACATCAGGAACAGGTGAACTGCAGTGCATCCAAAGGCACGATCACAGTACATCAACCAGTGGCACTGCTCCCTTGCCCTCCTGTACTGTCCAGTGAGGCCCTGTGTCATTTCAGATTGTGCTCATGAAAACACATGGTGGTGCAGAGAGTGAAATACAAAAACCCTGATTAAGAAAAAAAAAATCAAAATCACAAATCCAGAGCATTTCCAGAGTTCATGCACTCCCTCAGTGAAGGGGTTGCCCAGTATGAGAACAGGCAACAGAAAGTGAAGCAGGACTGAGCTGGCATTGGAGATGTTGTATCACAGCATCCTTCACTTATTCAGTTCCACTGTATTCCTAAGCACCTGGTGCATCCACACTGCTGAATGGTGCCAGGGCTGCCGCATCAGCTTGCATTAGCTTTAGTCCAGGCGCTGGTCACTGCAGCACTGGACTGATCCATTCATCTCCTCATCTACAACTCCTGCTGCTGCGTCAGCCTCCCTACAAACACAGTCTCCTGCAGACATTTCACTTCATGTCTCACATCAGTGAACATCCTCAGAGAAGTCTGTCCTGTGCTTTTGCTTTTATTATTTTGTTCCTGTGCCTAGGGGAACTGGGCACCTGCCACTCGCTGAGCAGTCTGGCACAGAAAGCTGCTGCGAGTATAGCAGCTAATAAGGAGCAACAAAATACAGATGTGCAAAAGGTCACCTTCCATCTCAACAGCCCATCCTATTTTATCATGTTTCAGATTATACATGATACCAGATGAGGCTGGTATGTAACTGCAAATGTTTCAGGGAGACTAACTAATGTCACTGAACAGAAGGAAGTGTTCTAATCACATTAAATATATCATTATTAGGGTTAACCTGGATTTCAGAGGTGCCATTAAGACTCATCTAAATAGGATTTCCTCACCCTATATGTTCTCAGTCCTGCACAATGCATGAGCAGCAGACCCTGTTCTGGCAGGTTCAAGTGTAAACTGGACAAGCTGAAAGGAAGGACAAGGAAAAAACAAAGGCATTGAGAATTGAAGAAAGGCACTGTGGTTTTTAATCCATTTTTCAATCCTTCTTTCTACTTTCCCTCCCCTTCCCTTCCTCCCTGAGCTGGAGTTAATCAGCAATTTTGAGCATTCATTGCCTTCATTCGGAAACTCTATGGAAAAGTAGAAGTATATACAGAGAAAAATAATAAAAAGTAAAATAGATGATATTGGCATACCTGTGCCCTGCCACATAATTTATAATGTATTCCTGCTCTTGTCAATCAAAACCCGCAAATTTAGAAAGATGTGCAAGAGGCAGAAGAGATGAGAGCTTATTAAAAATATCTTCTCAAAAGCAATGAAGAGACCATCACGTCTATGTCCCACAAGCTAGCACAATAGTCTAAACAGTTAAAAGAAAACAATTTTATCTGCAGGTTATCATGGTGGGGGTGGCTTAGCGGAAAAAGAAATGGTGGTGAACGCATATGTGTGTAGACATGCACATAAATGATTTTATAGTGGGAACTTTGACAGACCTCTGGGACAGGCTGTGGAAGCAGATGCAGGGTTGAATAAAAATACTGAATGCTGACTAGGGAGGATTTCAATTATTTTGACACTTATGAAATGAAATGATTTCAGAGAGGATGTTTGTTCCTGGGAAAAGTCAAGAGCTGTCTCAGTACTCAAAATCTCAGACAAATGCCAGAAACAGGCCTCTTTTCAGTGCTGAAAGGAACCAAGGCTCAGTTTCCAGACAACCTGAGTGAAGAGGTGGGTTACTTCTTTACTAGCCATGAAGTTTTGGGATGGGATGGACCAAAAAAACAGGTGAATGGGGATATTTCCATGATCTGAAATGGAGTGTCTCCTAAAGCACCTTCTCTCCCCCACTCCTGGAAGATAACACATTGTTGCTATTCGTTGGGCAGAGCTCTAACTAAAGAAACAGTTTATCCTTGGGTTTTTTTTAAATGAAATGATGCAAAACTACAAGCAGAGTTGAGTAGGTATTGGATCTCTTATCCTGAATGAAGAACAAGGACATCCACCAATATCGAGAACAGTCAATGCAATAAGATACTTCTCTTAAGGGTGTGTGAAGCCATCGAAGATTTGAACCTTCTGGCTAGGATCTTCCACAGAAATTAGTAACTTAAAATGTAAACCTTAAACTTAGGTAAGAACAAAATGTAGGTGGTCAAATATATAAATCTACTAAAGAAATGACTCCCTGAGGAATGGAAAGTAACTAGCTGATCCTGTGATTGAAGAAAAGTCTTAGATGCATGCTAAAAAAAAAAATAAATGAAAAAAATAGATCAGAAAAGAGCATCGTTTTATAAAGAAAGTAACCGAAAGGGTTTTTTTAAGATCAAATAGGAGAAAAAGCAAAGGAAAAGTCTACAGAATTAAACACAGTCAACAAGATTTTAGAAAAGAAAGGTCAGGCTTCAGTAAGTTTTGCAAATTCTTCAAAAGCATGAATTGCCCTGGGGGTTGCAAGGACCAAAAGTTCAGGCTTTCATAAAGACATGACCAAAGGCTTATCCTCGGAGCATATGTCTAAAGTATGAAGCCATAGAGTCAGAATAATTTTAAGCAGATGCCATTTTACAGTGCTTTCCTCTAAATTGGGTGAAGAAGCAGTTACTGCCTTCAGCAGAGTGACAAATGCCAAAAGACAAGGAAATAGGAAGCTGAACTCTCTGAAACTGAAACAAATACGGTAGCAAACAAATATCTTAGTTGTACACGGTGTGTTCTAGACCTTAAAAGACCAGTGAATTCTAATTACATTTGACAGGCTATGGATTTTGGCACAAATTTCAAATACCTATGGGCTCCTGAGGGCCCAGATCAAATGAACACAATGATCAATATTTATCATATACGAACTCAGAGCTGGATGGAAAGAGCTGTGATTTAATTACTTTGTTTTCTGTACTGGACTGTGGCGAAACCAAATTCTAATCAAATAATGGCCTGAAACAAAATTGAATCATGTCAAACACATGGTCATCTTTAATTTTAAGTTTTCTTTACTCAGCTAGTTATTGCAAATTTCAAAAGGAAAGGCAATTATCAATTTAAAAATGAAACATTTTACTTGGAGTAGGGAGCTGGATGTTTTAACAATATCAAAATGTTTTTTTTTCCAGAACAGGGAGATTTTTCTATGTCTTTTTGTCCCCTATAGAGATTTTTGATGATTTGGCACTTTTATATAAAACCAAAAAGTGTTGGTGAATTCTCAATCTGTTCCACAAAAAAAGAATCGCGAAAGCCTCACGACACGGCTGGCAGTCATGGCATCCGTTATTAGATCCCAGCCTTCGGC
This sequence comes from Psittacus erithacus, assembly GCA_009867235.2. NCBI lineage: Eukaryota > Metazoa > Chordata > Aves > Psittaciformes > Psittacidae > Psittacus > Psittacus erithacus. The sequence goes on along the minus strand of WYDI02012840.1, from coordinate 7,347 downwards.
AGAGATCTCTAGACATATGTAAAAATACTTAGTTGAGAAAAGAATGATTGGCACGAAGAAAGACTAAACATAACAGAAACCAGAACAGCAACTGCTGCGCTCCAGGATGAGAATGGGTCCCTCACAAAGCAAGATACAGAAATACAGAGAATAATGATATCCGTCATTTTGCCTTGTATGCGGGTGTGCTGCTGAGGGGTTTAACTGCCCACTCTATGGAGACCCATGGGATACAGGCCCATGAACCAGCACAGATGTGGCTCAGCTAGTCCTTAAACCTCTGGTTGCTACATGATCTTACTTTCAGGGTCACTATGCATTTGTTAAAGCTTTTTCAAAAGTCATGGCATAATATTTCTCATGCCATGGGAACCTACAAACAAGCTGTGAGCATAGCAGGCAGTGGGAGTCAGGTGGGAAAGGTAACAATATGCAGAGGAAGATGGTATTCCACCTGCTAAATGACCAGTGGAGGTCAGCAATAGAAACATGACTTCTGAATGCTAAATAGTGTCTTTAAATATTGAAGTTCACAGATGGAAATACTGAGAGAGAAAATTTTACATAAAAATCTGTTCCTTGAACAAGGACTAAAGAATTTTATTCATAATATGACAGATCATTGAAAAAAGCAAAAACTTTTCTGCATCTAAAAGATAATTTTACTTATGTTTCAATTATTTCCAACATTAATATTTTTCTTGGTATAAAGAACTGCAGAAAATATTTTGGGAATCATTCTGAAGGCACTCACAGTTTAGGAAACATCAGTTCAAAAGTTCCCAGTGAGTGACCTCTTACCCTGGCTTTTTCTTAAAAGAAATAAAATAAAGTAAATCTTGCAAAATAAAACTTGCCAGAAAAGTCCCTGGGAAGTAGAAACTGGTAAGAAAAACACATAGATAAATGCAGCAGAGCACTCCAAGAATGCTGCTGCCTCCTTATTGACCTGAGCTCCTCCGTGCCCCCTCTGGCCAGTGCAGCCTCTCTGCCTTTGCCTCTGATGGATTCTGAAGAGTGAGCAATTAAAGGAGAACTATTTTCAGCACTCAAATGCAAGCCCCTGCATGTAAGTGGGCATATCGTGTCTCATGTACTTCAAAGAGAACCGGCAATCACTAGGTAGATGGTGCAGATGAAAAGGAGGCAGCTTCTACTGACAGATGCTGAGCTTTTTCTTTGTTTAGTCCATGGCATGGGTACATAGCCAACACAGGAGGAAATCTAATTAATAGGAAGCTAGGAAGAATGTGAATGCCCACACTTCTTGGTTTATGAGTGCCCATAAGCTACTGAACAACCTGCATAGCAAAAGCAGGACTGGCAGATTTATCCCAGACTACCAAGCTCAGAGCACAGACATGGCCAGGATTTCATGGTGACATTGGCCACGCAACAGCTACTTACATATAAGCCTTTGGGGCTACATTAAGGTCCTTTTTGTTTTTCTGTAGTTCTGGCTCTGGTTCTTGGAGCTCTTTTGTTTGCATCTAAAAGCTGCCTTTCTCCAAATGCTCCTAGGAATGAAGCCGAACACCAGTCTCTGGTTAGTCTGGGGGAACTCAGTGCACAGCATAACCCTGATCCTTATGGATCTTTCCTTCCCTGTTAGCACTGGGATCCCACAGCTCATCCCTTGGGGCTTTTCATGCCTATATGGGCAGGCAGCTGTTATCTTTCTCTTGATGCCACACACATTTCTAGGGGATGAGCTAGCAGCAAGGCAGTCATACTTACCAAGGTCTGTTGACAGCTGTGGCTCTGCATGGGCTGCATGGGCCCATCACCTGGAGCTGCACTCTCCCTGTGCTCTATAACTGCCATGAGCTGGGCACTGCAGTAAACTATATATATGGAGATTTAATCCACATATTACACTTCCACCTCCAAAACTTCTTGCAGGCACATAGTTTTGTTGTCTACAGAACAATCATAGACATTTTTTTACCAATATCTGCCTTTCAGATTAAGCCAGCAGCAGGCGGCTTTGTCACATTGTCCTAGAGATGACTAGAAGCAGATGGAAGGGGGCATAGAATCGCCCTCATTTTCCATCTGGCACCATCTACTTTTAGCTCCACAACTTCTTAGGAGGGTTTTAAGTCTCCTAGTCTGTGCTGTCTGCTCGGGTGAAGCTGTACCCCGAGATGCTGCCCCCAGTGCCACAGTGCATCATGTACCACACTCTGCACAACTCAGAAACTTTCCAGACCTTCTATGGATATTTTTTATGTGAAAATAAAAGCAGATGATGCATTGAAGACCGCTGCGTGTACTGTATTTATGCAGCACATAAAAAGTTATGGGAACTTTTGCTAGCTTTAATAAAATATATTTGACTACATGTGATTGTAGTGCAATGTAAGACAATAAACCCTAAATATTCTCAAAGGGAGATTTTTGAAGAAAAGCACTTTTTTGACTGCCATAAATGCAGACCCTAGTGTGTTAGAGCACCTCATAAGCAAAGAGATCAGCCAAAGTAGACATGTGGATTTCTGGTTAAATATTTACAAATATCCTCATCAAGTGTAAAGTTTGTAATAACATGATGGGACACGCAGCCTGCATTTAATGAACTACAGCGGTCTAGTTCTATTTTAATATTGTAACCTAGCAATACACTTATTTATGCCAGTGGGAGTGCATTCATTTGAGCAGACTCTCAATGAGTACATATGCAAATTTATTGCTTATTTACTTCTGTATAACTGATTTACCTATTCATAAACTTATTTGGAAAAGTAAGAAATATATCGATTCTTATTGATATATTTCTAATATTTCTACTGGTTCCTGCTAGCTGAGGGCTTATCCTTATTAAGAGCAAAGAGTAAAAAATGTGTACAAGCTTATATATTATTTCATAGTCCAATGGAAACATAGACCATGAGAGTAGGGAACATAACAGAGAACATAATAGAGAACACACAGAAACACACTGGAGGAAGTGACATTCCTTTGGGAGCATTCCTAGCGATACTTAATTCTAAATTAATTTACAATTCAGGACCTTGGAAGTGGAGAAAACAGCAATCTGATAACCATTAAATACATAAAGACTGGTTGTAACTGTTGAGATGGTTATGAACAGGACTGTGTGATATGATTGATTGTAATAGCAGGCACAGTCCTGCAAAGGGCTTCCCAGCTTTGTGACCTATGTTACTATCTTCATTGATTATTTGTGGCAAGAACATGTTTAAAATACCACCTTTTAAATTTTGATTAGCATGGTGTTTGACACATGTGGCACTTTCATAGTATTTCCATGCAAGTAATTAACAGGCACAATTCTTCAAAGAAATGTATGCACAAAACTGAAACCTTATTCTTCTTGCATGGGAGTAGAGAATACTCCACACTACTGTATCTTTTGCCATTGTAATAATTGTTCCAAATGTTGAAAATACATTTTGAGCCATGCAAAAAGCAGAACATTTATTAAGCCTAAATCCAAAGTTTGATTTGAATATAAACATCCTCCTGAAGGCCCAATTTTCTTATGAAATTTGTGTTCGATATCTGTTTTCAGGTGGTTATTATCATCTCATTGATTTAATAGACTTTAAGGTTGAGTTTAGCTCAGATCTTTTTAAGCATCACTGTTCTCATTAAAAAAAAGAAAAAAGGAAAAAAAAGAAGAAAAAGGAAAAAACCCCACATTATACCTTGATCTGTCTTGATGCAAAAGATCTCTGTTAATGTGTTATGTGCACAGATTCAAGTAGCCATTTGCAGGCTTTCAGTGTAGCACATTTCCCACTGTTTAGTAAAGACCACAATACCTTTCCCCAATGCTTAAATTTGTCACTCAATCCTTCCTGCTACAAAAGTACAGCGAGGTGAGCTGCATCCATGAGCTTGGAAGAGGCAGCAAACACAGCATGCAGAGCAGGTATCCACAACTATGTCCAAGCGAGCACTCCTCCTCCTTTGCCCAAGGTGACCCCTGACCAGTCTGTCACATCCATAACATGAGAAGCTTCACAGAAGTGTGGTTTTGCAGAAAACAGCATGTCTCTACACATTCTCCAACACACAGTCACCTTTTGTTAGCATTCAATGAACGTCCTCTTTTCCAAGCTTGTGTTTAATTTAGGCACAATGTGTTAGCCTTGTCTAAAGAGGACCAAAAAAAAAAAAAAAAAGGAAGAAGAAAAATAATAAAAAAAAGGAAGAAAAAAGAGAAAACAGGTTTTGACTTAGAGAATTTCAATGTGTGAAATTGCACTCTTGGCTAAAATAGCACAGAAAATTTGAAACTCTTAAAAAATGCATGGTGTTTTAGTCAGGTTAGACCAAACAGAGCCACCAGAGACTCAGACAGAAAATACTGCTTTTCACTGGGTAAAGCAGAAAGGATAATATCTGTTTTTCAGAGGGCCTTTTTCCCCCATTAAAAATATAAGTTCACTTTTAATGTCATGAGTTACGAACATGTGATTGTTTTTCCTAAAGTGCCTACTACTGCTAAGATTGCAGTAGATTTCAGATAAACTTCAAAAGCAATTCAAGTTTTCAGTCTGTAAAACTGCATGTAGTGATGTTTTGATTCTTAGTCTGAGTTCAAGAAAAGCAACGAATATTTGAAAAATCAACAGACAGAACATTTAAAGCTGATGATATGGGAGCTCATTAACAGCACATCTGTTCATGACACCTCTCCAAAATGGTTTTATTAAAAGGAAAAATACTATTGCAAAATAATTCTTCATCCTGGTCTTGAGTTTCAAATCTGAGAATTCACTATTTCTTACAATTAGGATTTCTTATCTTTAAAAACCCTTTTTGCAGGTTAAATATTTCAGGTTTCCTGTGATATGTGGGAACAATTTTGATGCACATGATTAGAGGCTACCTGGTTTAAAAACCCTTTTTCCTATTTTCTTTTGCATACCTGTGACACTCTGGACCAAATAAAAAATTCAACATGAAATATCTCAGAAGAATTTGCAAATAATCCATGAGTGGAAACAGTTCTGGGAAGAAACAGCCAGGGACAGACTCATAACACGGTGAAGCCAATTAGATCATTTCCCTACATTTTGATGAGGTTTCGGCCAAGGTGTGGTGCTTGGCTCTGTGGTAGAACTTTCCCTCAGAAGATCTAACAACACTTCACAGGCACTGATGCTGGAGTTTGATCAGATCTCTTTGAGATTTGGAGGATTGACATGTGTTTTCCTTTTCCTATGTTGAAGCTACCTAACAACCATCCAAAGTTCCCTCAATGCATCTTATACTTTTATCATGCATCTCTCAATTGGTTCATACAGGCATTTGTGAATGATGGTTAACATCTGAAGTAATTTTGTTGTAAGAGCTTGATTCTTTATTCCACATGTAATTTTTTTACAAGGATAAAACACATTTCAAGGAGCCCATCTAACAGAATTGGGCCTGCAGGCTTCACAGTAAAAGAATTGGGAGAGGTGGAAACCCAAGATGGCACATCCAGAGCAGGAATGTCCCTGGCACAGTAAGGCAGCCTGAGGCAGTGCTGAACATGATTGCCCACTGGAGGATCTGGGATAAAGACAAATAATCCTGGAGTACCCCTGAAGACTGAAGCAAATGGTGCCAGATGATGACTGCTAGATGTACTAGGAAGTGAAAAGAGACTGAACTCTGTGAGATGATGGCTTCTAATGTACATAAGCGATGCCATGAAACAGCTAGTTGGGTGGTAGGCAAATAAAGAAGGATGGCTTCAAGTAACTATTGCTGACTGCGACTAAGGAGATCCAGGCAGAGCAATGTCAGACAACTACAGCTTAGTGGATATTTGGGGAACGAAGATGAACAACGTATGAGGAGAACTGCTAAGGAAATGTAAGTCAAACAAAGATAAATAATATCAAAGGATTATTACAGAGAATATATAGGGGAATGAAGATAAATAAAGTCAGTTAGTTGCTTAGCAGATATTAGACAAATAAAGATGGCTATAGTGAGATAAGAAAGATATACAGCACAAACAATGCCTACAGAAAATTCCTTTAAATTGGGTAAAGAAAAGATCAACCAGTCTTCTTTCAAATAGACCTTTCTTTTCTTTCCATTCTATTTTCTGCACAGATTCCCACTTCAATCCTAAATCTGCTAGTTTTCAGAATCTTTTTTCTCACTTGCGCTATAGCCCTCAGATATTTATATATTGTCAAATTTGGCCTGGAAAAGACTCGTAGTTTTGGACTAGATACTTTTCCCTCTATAGTAGTATCACTCCGGCAAAATCATGAAGGAAAAAAGCCCAACATTCTGATGTGACCGAGGATGAAATTTGGCACAATTCCCTTTGAACAGAAGTAATAAACAACAGAAGATACATGAAAAAACAGAAATGCCAAATAATGATTCTTGCTGAGAGGAAAAAGAGAGAAACTAATTACTGTAATTACAGAAGGCCCCAAAACAACGTACTGAAATTACACGGCCCATCACTGAGACTGGATTCACCAGTCCTGTCTGATTACTGATCTACTTGTGAGAAAATAGTGGGGTTTTAAAGGAAAAAGGAAATCTGACATTCTTGAGAAAAAAAGGAATTAAACAATAGTTGAAGTGAATTACACAATAAACACTGAAGTGGGTAATGACGAATAGATTGCACCTCTGTTCTAAAATGAAGTAAACAGTAACTAAAAGACTCATTTGTTGTGTTGCCTAAATACAGAACTATTCTTTCTAATGAACTGTATTATCTCTATCTCCCTCCTTCCATAATATACAGTTGCCAGGGTAGTTTCATTGATAAACTTGGGATTGTTTACAACTTAATTTATTGCTTAGAGATGAGAATTCTTTTATTCTGTGCCTGTCTGATTAGAACATGGTTCAGACTCTATTTCTGCACTGTAACCAGTGAACATTAATGCATTATAATTAGATCTTTATGTGCTACACAGTGTGAGATGATTGAGATAATAAAAACATTGTATGCAAAAAAAACCCCCAACCAAACAAAAAATTTACTGCTTTGTGAACTACTTAGGCAACTTACTGGGACATTGAGGCTCTTAATGACTTCTTTGACTCGGTCTTCACTGGCAAATGCTCTGACCACACCACCCAAGTCTTGGAAGGCAGATGAAGGGAATGTGAGAATGAAGACACTAGGCTCAGTGCAGGGGAGGATCTGCTTTGAGACCATCTTAAGAACCTGAACGTGCACAAGTCCATGGGACCTGATGAAATTCATCCACAGGTCCTGAAGGAGCTGGCAAATGAAGTTACTAAGCCACTGTCCATCATATTTGAAAACTCATGGCAGTCAGGTGAAGTTCCCGATGACTGGAAAAAGGGAAATATAACCCCCATTTTCAAGAAGAGGAAAATGGATGA
>WYDI02012839.1:13303-97022 GCA_009867235.2 Psittacus erithacus | reverse complement strand
TTATGTTGAGGACACCAGAACTGCACACAGTACTCCAAGTGAGGTCTCACGAGAGCAGAGTAGAGGGGCAGGATCACTTCCTTCAGCCTGCTGGTCACGCTTCTTTTGATGCAGCCCAGGATACGGTTGGCTTTCTGGGCTGCGAGCACACACTGCCTGTTTTCTCACTTGATAAAATAGCTGCACCCAGTATATAATTGTGACACTTAAACTTCTCTTTGCACCAGTCTCATGTTTCTTTCCCATGTCATGCTGTGTATCATGTGGAAAAGCCATGGATAGTTCATGTGGAAAAGTATGGATAACCCCTCAAACAAGATGTCTTTTGAGGCCTAGCTTTGATCTACACATCGATTCTAAGCTACTCATGAATGCTCTTCTCTGCCTCAGCCTCTTGGTGGCAATAGCATAAGGCAACATTTCTGAATGTGTATCAAAGGCTCCGTCTTCCTATGTTTTGTGGCAGGCAGGACTCCCCTCTGGCAGGCCTAGAAAAGGAGGCAGTTAAAAGTCTAACTCCTTATGCTTTACACCAATGACATGTTGGTTTAGTTTTGTCAAACTTCTTCCAAATATACAAGCTTTGATGTCTGCAAAAAAATGAGATCTCAGGAGAGGAGATGGAGGGAGAAGGGAGGGAAGAAAAGAAAAAAAATAAGTGGATCCTGATGAATTCTGAAGACTTGTTAATTACACAGTTGATTGACAGCATTTGGATGGGTTCAAAGAAATTAAAGTTTTCTGTTTTGTTACTTGGCCCTCTTTCCCACTCCCTTCTTTTCCTACTACCTTCATTTCACTGGCACCAACACCATACATGCATACATGCTTTAACCATATGTGCCCCATTCTAAGGGAGTTTCTCTGAGTGTGCTTGAAGGAATCTCAGTTACTTGCCCAAACACCCTAGGCATCATGTCAGATGAGGAGCAGCATCCAAATCAGAACAAGCAATCATTTTGATTACTGATGCGCAAGACTTCAGCCCTTGTAGGAGAGTAACACCAGTGTTAAATGCTAACACACAGCTGTGTTGACTGAGTATTCAGACACCAGAGTACACCCATTAATATTTTGGAACTGGATTGTTAGTTCCAGTGATCTCTGTCTGAAAGACTGAAGAACCATTTAAGATGCTGCGGCCACTCCTGAAGCTCATGTATGTTATGAAGCAGCAACTACCTTCTCCCCTTTAATGATGGATGTAACTATACCTAAAACTACAGCAATATGCCCTGTCAGTCTAAGGGAACCAGAGACTCCCCCTACCCTTACCAAAATATTCCAGTTGCCAGACCTGATAACTTCCCCCTGCTGCTCCTTGCAGCAACTGGCAGCACAAACTGAGTGTGATGCATGAGGAGGGGCTGAGATGTGCAAAAGCAGGCCTGAGAAAGGCCTTTTATTTGGCAAACAGTCTTTGTTTGAGAAATAATTTTAAAGGACAATAAGAGTTTAAATCTGTTTCCAGTTAACTCATCTCCTATGTCATTCTGCTTGTGGTTCTACAGATACATTCATGATATTTTTTCCTGTACCTTGAAAGTAAAGTGCATTTGGAGAAGGCAGCAACTTATGAACTTAAGCTCCTCACAGGGTTTTCCAGCCTATTTCAGGTGTGACATTTACACTTAGTTGAAACAATGAATTGCTATTGATTGGGAAGGGTTTTCAGCTTTCCCAAAGTGAAATGAACACTCTATCAGTACATTTTTACCTCTGTATTCTAGAGTATTACATACAGACATATAAATTCACTGCAAACTGTAAAAAGAAGCTTAAGAAAAAAATATAAGCAATATATTTTAACGTCTTTTCTAGAAAGACAGCAAGTTCACCAGTTGGTTAGGATTTTTATTGGCATTTCTCTACTGGCTTAGAATTTATTTCCATGTTATCTGACTAAAATACATGCAGGTAATACTTTGTGCTTAGTAAAGATAAAACAATGTTTTAAACTTATGGTCTTTTTTCTTGTTTTGCTACAAACAGAGCAGATTTTTTTTTTTATTTCTGATTTCTTTTCACAGAAAATGCTGTAAACCAATTTATTTCTGATTGTACTGACTTCTGCATGTGCATGAGGACACTGAAGTAAAGCTGAGTATTTTCAATTTAGTGTATTGACAAATTGGCACAGTTCTACTTAGCATATTGCACATGGAAGTCCAGGCATCCATAAAACCTTCCATAGCTTTATAGTCAACAGTGAAATTATTTAACAAAACTGGCAATTAAATTCTTTGAAATTACTTCAGTAGCCTTTTCCCCAACAGCTCAACCTTAACCATTCTATAATTCTATTTATTAGAAACATGGATTGTGACAGTCTTAAGGTGAATAGAGAACCATATTTTCCCCAAGACAAATATTCCTTGGCAATGGGGGTGTTTCCTTGTTATTATTTTCCAGCACAGAATGGGTAGCAAAAGAAAATAGAGTTTTAAGAGTGGACTCATCAGTCAGTAAGAAAATGAGCTGTGATATTCTAAATAACAATTTACCTTCAAGTCGCAGAGGCTTAGTAGGCCTCTTCCGCTTGATGCATTGTGTTGTTACTGGCTTCAGTTCATCCCTACTAGGCACTAAAGATTAGGTTTCAACTCCTCATCTTTCAGACAGCTTTCAGGTGGCTGAATTTGTTTTGTGTCATACCCTGGTATGATCTGCAATGTGCTAAGAGCTTCTGGTCATTCATGCCACTTCTTAATATCAAAGTCAAGGGCACTAAAACCTTTCAGGATGTGTTTTGACATAGAAGAAACCTAGTGCTACAGTATAAGTACTTGTCAGGATTCTTTGTTACTCCTCATGTGCGTCATCCTTTATGGCCACTGATTATTTTTGGCCAGATGGAAGTGTAATGGTCACAACTATATGTCACAAGCGAAGGCATCCTACCTAGTAATTGATATCCCAAGCTCAGTTTGAACAAGACCATATCTTTAAAAAAAGTACCTAATCTTGATTTAAAGATGGCAAATGATATTAAAAAAAACTGTTCCCTTCCCTTTGCACATTGTTCCAGTTCACAGTGACCTATACTGTTTTAAAATATATGTTGTGAGCAGATTTTTTCTCTGTCAGTTCTGGACACCTACACCTGAGCTAGAGTCTTTTTATAGACAGTGGAAAAACATAGGCATTGCGAATGCACAGTTCAGCTGACCTATTTTAGAACAGCTGAAGAGTGACCTACACAAGACATTTCTTATTCTCTGGTTGACTAAAAGGAGCTCTACTTCAGGTATACGCTTTTAAACTCAGTGTATTTGCTGGAGATACATTGTCTCTATACCTGAGCTCCAAGATATGTAGCCTCAAGTATATTTCTGCGCTGTAGAAATCTACATTTGGAAAGGTGAATCCCCCCTTGCCTTTATCTGGATCATAATTTTACCTAAAGAAAAATATTTTTGTTTCAGATCACAACCAGCTTATGTACTCATGCTCCCTCCAATGAGCTAAATCAAATGAATTTCTAAATGTCCCAACATAACACAAATTTCCAAGCCTTGAAGACACTCTGTCATTGTTTTATGAAGTCCTCTCCAGATTTTCAGCATTCCGGGGTATAATGAACAGCTGCATGTGATGGTGCTTTGCAAGCAATCCCAGCCATGCTGTGTATTTGAGTACAGGGGCACTAGGAATGGCCCTGGAGGGACATGCAGGCACATAACTGTGGTGCTGTCTACACCTAATTAATCATATGACCCAGCCACTTAGTTCAGGAAAATAGTCTTACTGGTATCACCATATTCATTCACAAGTGACTTTGTTATCTCTGCATTGCATTGCATTGTACATCTATCTTAGACATGAGTACAGTTGGATTTAGAAAAATGTTATTCTGATTTGGATGTCTATCATGAAGAACTAGGAATAAATTTCGGTTAATATACTAAGTGATGAAAAAAAGCAAAATGATGATAGGGAAACAAAATACCAAACATTTAATAAACCTTATAACGAATACAGTTCAATTTGGAGTGTTCCTTAAGTATCCAGCAGGGGAAGACAGCTTACTAGCTATGGTGCAAGTATTACCTGTAGTCATATTACCTGGAATACATTTTATGTAGCAAAACTTCCAAATAACTAAACCTGCAAACCTATCAATATCAACAAAATTGTTCACAAGTACATGATCTGTGTTTGTACAGCAGCTGGTATTTCAGCCCTGTACAATAATTACTTATTTGCCCCGAGCAAAATGAATCACACGCATAATTAAGGTTCACCATAATGTTAAGATAAAGGTGTACTGTTTCAATGGGTATGTTTTATATATACATTGCTCTTAGCATCAGAGGAAGCAAATTCATATCCTGGAAAACTTGATGACTAGGGAATTTGCAGCTCTCCAAACAGTGCGCATGCCACTAGCAGACTGATTTACACATTGGGTTGCAGCTGCTGCTTAATTAGTAGGATGATAAATCTCAGGGGAATGTTTGCACTCTGTATGATGAAACAGCAGAGGTGATGTGGCAGTGGTTGCAAGAGGAAGTTGAGCCATTCTGTTTGTTAAATCACCACTGTCTTCTCCAACTCCCCCTAATGCTTCAATACTGATGCCTGATCTGGAGCCTTACAAAATGCACTGGAAAGCCAAGAGGAAAAGAGGGAATATCTGCTGTAGTTTGAAGCAGCTCTTTCTGAAAGCTGTTTCTAAAGGACTGGCAGAATTGGACTAGCAAGATTCTATTTTCTTTTTTTCCCCTTAAGCTCAACACAGCTTTCCTTTACATACTTATTTCATTGTGCAACTGATAGAGAAATGAGTGCTCCAGATCTCCTACCCGAATTAGCTCAAACTCAGTGAGTACTTAGATCTCATCCTGAAGAAGCCTGGCAGCTACAGAAAAGACAGAATGGGAAAACACCCAGAAGTGTTTCACTGCAACATTTATGCTTGTCTATCAGTCTATGACTATTATTTCTTCTGATTCATATCTTTTGTTACGCATTAATCATATGGGGGTTTCCTTGCCTTATTTCTTTGGAAACCCTATTACCTACACGATCAGTTCCCTCCTTTTTAACTTTTCCAGGTCAGTCATTCAGTCACTGGACAGGATTTTCTTTCTGTCTCTGTAGAATGAATGGCATTTCCTTGTGAGAAAAAATCTGCCTCACTATAATGAGGATGCCCTTGTCAGCACAATTCATTCTTAATGAATATCTGAAACAAGAGGGTACAGAGAGACACAGCTGAAGTTTGTAGCAGGCTGAAAGCCTAATAATTAGTGGTCCCTGTATTCGGTCATTTCTCAGGAGACTGCGCAGTAACAACTTAGATGTCTGCATGGAAAGAAATCAGTCTAGCCCTATTGTCTGGATGAGTTTCAATTAGAAAAGCAATTTAGGGTAGGGCTTAAATGATTTCAGAGAGGACCTTACTAGTACCTTAATTGTTTCATGCTTGATACCTGAAATTCTTTAAGAAAACAAGATAAGTAGAATTTTTGTGTTTTGAGAAGTCACCAAGGCCATAAAACAGACTCTGCACCATAGAATTTTTTTTCCTATTATCTCTAATTGAGTGGTTTTTCTTTTTGTTTTATGGCCTCCAGCTTCTTCAAGGTCAAAGATAGATAAACTCTTTGTCAATGTGGAATTAGTGCAAATGTGTCTGAAAGCTAGAGCTAACACCCATCCAATTACTTTTCTCAAAGATACAACACAATACAGGCTTATTCTCTTTTTTCCAGCCACCAGCAATAAAGAAATATGTTACACTGGCAGAAGCAATCGCTCATTTTTATATCTGCAGAACAGGGAGACAACATAATATATAGCAGCATACACATGTCCTCCTGCTGAGGATAAACCCGGCTTGCTCCCATACAAGTGGGATGTGAATTTTATGCTGATAGGGTAGCCTTTTTCAGAGATTAACTAATCTGGAGATAGAGGGAGAGCAGAGTGAGCAGTTTACAAGTCATAATTTATCTGACAAACAGCAGCTCTCCATTCCTGGTACGCTGCACCCCAGCTGGGGTAAGAGGCAACTTGTATCACAGATATGAACTGGGGACAGAGTCCCTCTATTGTTCTGCTTTCTCCGCAGAAGAGGAAGGAAGGGGCAATACAAAATAAGCAAAACAAGAGGTCTGTTGCCCGGACAGCTTGGCTTTTCTATCCACATAGTAACTACATGGACCCAAAGCTCCATGTCATTATTGTCATCAGGTGATGATATCATCAGCCTGACTCTGTATTTTGGCAACCCACAGAACGCTCTAAGAGAAGTACCAATATTCACTCATGTCTTTGCATTGGAATGTAAGCCAAACCATGCATAGCACATGGGGTCTGACTGGGAGATTGTTTGACTCAAATGCAAATGACTCAGATTTTTCACCATAGCATTTGCCTGGGCAATGAATAGATAAAGGCGAGGAGAAGGACTTTATTTTCATGTCATTTGAAAATGGCCCTTTTCATATTAACAGATTAAAGAATCAGTATCCTTTTCCTCAAAGCTATGCAACACCCAAACCAGAATTTAAACCAGCATGGCAAGCTAGCTGTAGAGTCTTACTTGTCCTCAGTGGTGTCAATGGACATTTTGACTGTGAGAGAATGAAACTACCAACTTACGGATCACAAGTGATTTTTAAAACTCTTGTGTTGTTGATAAAACTGGTGTTTCCTTGACTCTAGGGCAACTGGGGGACGCCATGGAGCTACTGATAGCTGCCACTTACTGAAAACGAGTGAATGACAAATCCATGAGACAAGCTGAGGTAAAGCCAGACAGCTGCAAGGGATCACTTCATGAATAATGTAATTTCATCCCTCTGCACACAGAGTTAAATGCTTCTAATTGTTACTGCACAGATGGGACCAAGATCCTCTGTGATTGGTTCGCTGCTTTGCAGAGAGGCAGAGCTCATTAGAGAGGTATGTAAGCCTAATAATCTAAAAAAATAAGAAAGTGATGGCCATTAAAAGAAAATACGTTTTTTTCTTTCCTTATGTTGTAATCTCCCGAATGATGGGTTTGGTAGCAAAAAAATTAAGATAATGAAGAAACATTTACCCAAAGTGTGATGCAGTATTTCTAAGGAAACAGCAGGTGCTGCTGAATTTTAATGTATTCCTTCTATTTTACTGCTAACATTGACAGCCATTAGCAACATAAATAACAGTAGATTCTCTTTTGTGGACCAGTCTCTTGCTAGTGTTCATTTTAAAAAGAGTAGAACAAAATACTCTCCATAGAAAGAGGAAATGCATGTATTTTGTATTCAAATGTAAATACATAAACACATCCTCATTCATACACAGTTGGTTGTGGGTTTTTTTAGGGAATGATTTTGCACTGTAAGAAAAAATCAGACTGCATAGCTCTAACACCTCTTTGCCCTCTCTGACCTCTGATTTTAGACTGCATTTAAAAGGCATATCTTCCTATGTACCATCTCTTGAGGAAAAAGTATTGTGATACGTATTGTACAGCACAGATTGACATACTAAGTAAGTTTGTTGAAACAAAATTATTTAAGCTCTTTAGAGAAAATAAGCCCATAAGATAGTTATGTCAATATGTCAATCCCTATCAGTGCAAATACAATAACACAGAGTAGTTAAACTAGAAAACCAGACAGTGAATATTAGGTTATTTACTGAAGTCAAGAAAGCAATCTTATTTGTTCCACTGATAAATCATAGATATACTTCCTTCCAGTTAACTGAAGTCCATTATGAAAAAGAGGACAAGTATGATTCCATGGTAGCATGCAGTGATGTACCTCTAAACAGTGGTTCTACTTGAAACTAAGGTCATTCCCCTTGATTACTGCCTGTTATTAGCATGCTAGCAGGTGTAAGAATTTACCCCAAAGCCTCCAAGGATATTTCAGCACAAGTTGAAATGGAGAAGTGCAAACACTGTTAGCCATGTGACATAAATGAGGGTTTGTAGTGTGACTCTGATGGGTATAGACATGCATTTTGAGGTTCTCATGGAGGTGCTCTCAAGAACCTGGGATCTATTTTAGACCGTTTTGCTCTGTCTGGTTTCATACAGAAAGTGGAGAAAGCCAGTGCTTGTGCAACAATCATTCACTCAGCTAACTCAGACCATGTTTGATGGAGGTCCTGAAACTGGCAAGTCTCCTCTGGGTTTCAAAATAAAAAGTTTCAGGTATCGCTACATGCAGATGAAAGGATAATGCTTCTTCATGTCACAGTCTTTCCACCTGCCTTCTGGGTGCCACTTCAAAACCAGTATTTTCTTGTTGCCTGAGAACATGCTTAGTGGAAAGCTGGAGTGCAAAACACCATGCCACTGGACTGTCTCAAGCCTGACAAGAGGCTAACATTTCCTTTAAAGCAGCTACACTCTCCTGGACTCAAGTCTGTCTAAGCTTCTGTAAATGTGCATTTAAGCATTTCGTAAGCACATATTTACTCAATGGACTGCAAGAAGTCATCCAGGTCTAGCCTTTGACTATGAATGTGAAGATTAAATAAACATAGGTCTTTCTCACATGGATCTTTGCTTAGGAAAAGGAATAACTATCAACAATGACAGCTAAACCACAGATAGAATCCTTTCTAACAAACTTATTTTCTGAACTCTTCAATTTAAAATGAGACTAGGATTCTCATGATAGTAGCAGTGGTGTGAATCTGGAGCAGCTCAGCTCCCTACCAGGCTAGCGCCACCAGGACCTGTATTTGCCTGGCTGTCCCTGCCCTGAAAGGAAATGCATGAAATGGCCTATAGAGCAGAGAAGAATAAAAGCTTTTAGGACAGCCCAATAATTTGACCTTTATCATATCCAAACCTCCAGTACTTCTCAAAGCCCCTGGTTTTTACATCCATCAAAGTTGCTAGTTTGGCCTGTTATGGAAAAATAAACACCCAGAGCCAAATTTCAGATGTGATCACTGTCTGTGTTCAGGACCTCTCTCCTATGCAAGAACTATGGGTATGGCACTTGTCTGCAGGGATCCAGTTAACAACGGTCTGATTAATTCTTTCTTATGAAAGAATTGTCTCAAGAGAACTTGCCAGGGATGTTTGACTGGTGTGATTAAGTAATATCCCCTAGAATTTCTTCCTGCTTTCTTCTAAGAGAAAGCACAACACAAAATGTTTGGCTTCAATTGAGAAAAAATGAGAGAGTTGAAATAAACCATATTTACATAAACCCCTTGGGAAGCCACCAGCTTTCATAAATTCTTGGTGTCAATAAACTGCAGAAACAAAAGAATGTCGCATATTCTCTTAAATGTATTGAGAGAAATTTCTTCTTTTATTAAAAAGGCTGAGTATCTCCTAAGTTACGCATACCAAAGCCTCACAATAAATGTGCCAGGATGTTTCAAACCAGCCTGCAAAAGACTACAAGACAGCGCTGCAAGCCCTTGCACCACAAACTAACTACCAGGCGAGAACTCAAAAATCTACCATGGAATGTTAGAAAAGAGAAAGGAAGCTATACAGAGACCCAACTGAAATTATCAACTTTACAACATTCAGGGGAGAACACACTAAGGAGCTACAGATTAATGTTTATTGTTCACATCAACAGCACTGCAAAATTAAAAAGGCTATTAATCAAACTTTGAAGGACATTCATACAGCCTTCTGGTAATAATGCAGCCAAAGGAGTGCAAAGTTCTTCCAAAGCTAAGTGTGACCATGTTTAAAATTGTTTAAAATGCTCTTTGTTACGATGGTGGCCCATCTCCCCCTCCACCCTAAGACAGAATGAAGAAATCAAGAAAGTAAGGAAAACATCTTAAAATTATTGGGTTTCCTTTAGCAAGAAAATAATACAGTCACAACTGGAGGAAGAGACTGGGGTGGAGGTAGGGGAGGGAGTGGCTGTATTTAGGCTCCATAAGCAAAGCAAAATCTCAGTTCTTCATACTTCTTTATTCTCAGTGTTCGCATTCTTAGGATACAAAATTCTAGGGTTGTGCCCTTCTATGCAGAGCATATTAACAGAGCCCTCAGATCTGCTTTTTTAAGTTTTAACTAAACTGAGTTTTACCATTTGACATAATCCTAAAATTCATGGACAGGGTTTTTTTCCCATTTTATAATCTCAAATGGAAACATACAAATGGAGAAGGGCAAGAAAAATTTAAAACAACTGTGGAACACTGGTAGAGAAAGAGCGAGTACAGCTAAAACTCATCCAAGACACTGCCTCCAATTTATGTTTATCTCAATTATAATAATATTTACTTCTATAACTGTTCTTCCTTCAGGCTCTGGCTGTGCTGCTGATTCATTTGAGCTCAAGGTTCACTGAGGCTTAGACAGACCCAGATAATAAGGAAGAAAGAAAAATGGAGCCTAATGGTAAGTTGGAGACGATACATGTTGAAAATGGCTACTGCTGCTGCTGCCTCTGCCTACCTTCTTGCAGCCTTCTCTGGGAAGTCATGCCACCCAGCCAAGGGTATCATATATGAGGCATAAAGATGTGACAGCGTAACAAATTCCCCTTTCATCAGAGCAGGACTGTCAGTCCAGGATAAGCTCTGCCAAGGAAACCTGCTGCCACTTGCCTAAACTCCTCTGCCTCATATTCCAGGCCTTTAGCAAGGGCTTTTCTGCTTGCAGCATTGATGACTTTATTCAGCTTGTGCTGCATGTGAGAAATGTTTCCTGAAGATAAGAAAGGGTAAGTGCAGAAACAAAAAGGCTCGCAGAGAACTGCACAACTCAGCAGGGTATTACACAGCTGACATTGAAGCAAGAGGCATTGGAGGTTTATGAAAACCCTCAGTCTTGATCTCATTTAAAGAGAGCCTTAGCAAAAGCTCAGTGAAGGAATCAGAAGGTTTTCTATTATCTTTAGAGTGCTGTATCAGTCTCTCCAGAGGGTTTAGATGAATGCGGGTGAAAGAGGCAGTTAAAAACATCCTTTCTTACATAGCAGTAAAGTCAGTGCAAACAAAGGCCATCACCCTGATCTAATATGCACAGCAAGGTAATGTAAAAAGGATGAACTGACTTGTCTTAGATCAGCAGCTGAAGGAGCATAACACTAATTTCAACTTTAACTTGTTTCTTTAATCATGTTTCCAGGTTAGGGATTGCCCATTAATAAAAGTGACAACAAAAAATCTTTACAGGCTTTGAAAAAAACAGAGCTCTTTAACCTGAAGAATTTATTTCCCAAATCTACCTCTGTCTTAGGGAGACAAAGTCTCCTGGCTTCCTCCGTCTTAACAAGATCCTCTCTGGTGGCAATTCAAAGCAATTAAAGCTCAGGTCTGATCTGCTGTTGACTGTAACAGGTATTCAGGAGGTCTGCTTTTGAAAATATCTACCTCATACCTCATCTTGCTGGAATATTGAGTTGAATAGACTAAAATGGAAGGGATGAACAGAAAATTTTGCCTCATTAGGGACCCGAATAGGTTCTCTTATTCTTAATGGGGGAAAAGAGTGGGAGAAGAAATAATAAACAGATTAAAAACTCACAGAATTGGAGGCATTATATGCAGTGCTTGCCTACTTACTTCAGGGGATTATCCTCTCTTTCAGAAGCAATAGGCATTCAAATCAGCTGTAACCAGATTACTCTTCTTAAAGATTTGTATTACAGCTACACCTGGGAGCTCCATTTATGATTATAATTGATGTAGGCACTGTAAAATTAAAGCATAAATAAACTTCAACAAAAAATAAAAAAGGTTTATTGTCTAAACAGACAAACCAGACAAAGGGAAAGAGAAGAAACAAAGAGGGCAAGGTTGCACCACAGGCTAGTGAAGAGGAAAGTTCCCCAGTGCCAGCTTGTTGCCTTGTCTGTAGTCTGTATACTGCCTCTCTCAATGAAACACAGGATGAACAACTGTTGGCAAGAATGCTCCCAAGAAATGCTATATCAAATTAATTGCGACTATTTGTCCTAGACCATTGTCATGAAGGCTGAAAGGTATTGGAGTTCAGGTTTAGAAGACAGAGTAAGGGTAATATAGAAGACCTTCATCCACGTGACTGAGAAAATCAATTTCAAAGGATTGTACTTTCATAGTCAAGGAAGCTGGAAAAAAAGTAGTCCAAATATAAAGTATCCACACTGGGAAATAGGAAACAAAAAAGGAGGGAGGAGCAAAAGAAGCCAAAAAAGCTTTCAATCTCAGTTTCTTCCAAGTGTGATAGTACACAAACCTGCACGGCAGCAAGAGCTTTGCTTTTCAAACCCTTTCTTTTGCAAACCCTTGAGAAATGGCTAATTCTCAAAAGTGTTCTTAACATCCCCCTCTCCCGGTCCAAAAGAAAATGAGTGGAAACTGGGCTTCTAACTCAGCTTTAAAATTTTACCCAGATATGAACAGAGCCAGCAGGCTGATGCATCATGCAGGTCAGCAAGCCATGGTTTTCAAGATACACTGGTTTAAAATTAGATATTAGTCTTAGAAACTGGAAAAACTCTTTCTGAATAAGCAGTGGGTGTCACTGTATAAATAGCCAAAGCCTTTTGAAGATGCAAGAATGTGAATAGAGCAGATAAGAGTAATTAACTTATGTCAAATCTGTAACGGCATTCAGATGAATATTAGCTTCAGCTTTACATCATTTGAACATTCACGCAAATGAGTCAGTTAATAGTTGACTTAGGGAAATAAAAATCAGAAGATGAGAGTAAAAGCAATAAAGGCAGCAGACATGGGAGAGCACATGAGTGAAGGGAACACATTCATTCACAGGCAAGGAAGAAAAGCAGTTGAATAAGAACACTTGGACAGCCAAGTAATACAAAGCAGGGAACAGACACAAGGCAAGGAAATTCAGGATAATAAGCCTAAGCAAAATATGTGTTATGAAGAAACAGAAAGCATTTGAGATATTCATGTAAAGGGACATGTCAGAGTAATTGTCTATCATTACGTACAGTAATTTCTTCCCTGAAGAAAAGATTAAGTCAACACAGATAAAAAAATAAGAATGTAGCAGCTGGCTCTGATAGGACCTGACAAAGAAGTGGTTATAAAGTAAATTAAAAATACCTTACTAGTAAATTATATAGCTTACTCAATTACACAGAGAAATAGCAAATGTTGAGTAAAAGTCACCACAAAATGCATCTTTCAAGTAGATGTACAGTTTGGCATCAGCTTGTTTAAGAAAATACAGAGTTTGGACAAAATAAACAGATAAATTCTTAGCTATGCTGCAACAAGGGAATCAATTGGGACAAACTGTCACATCAGCAGTGGGTAGGGATGTAAAACGTGTAAATCCCATTATCATACAACTGCCCCCACCTTCATTCTTCAACTCTTAAACAGTTTGTTGTCTGGCTAGCAACTACCACCCTCTCACACCTTGTTTATATCAAACTTACTGAGACCTGATGCCTGCTACCTTGCCATGAGACAGTATCTTCTTGCCAAATCAGACATCAAAGTAGCATGGTGCCTGGTTCCCAGAAGAAGTAAGTACCCCTAAACCAGTTGGCTTTCTATAGGAGAAAGTGATGCTTTGCATGCACAGGGGAAAAGGTGCACTTCTTTCCACCGACCCGCCTGCCTGAACTATGTTGGTACCATCCAGCTAATTGACAAACTCAAACTTGATCTCACAAACTATATAACACTGATTATATCATGAGAAAATTATTGCAAATAGGAAGTTCCCTGCTGAGGTATCCATGCTAAATAATACTGAAAACTCTTCATCTCTAATGGAGCAGGAAGAAAACATGAGAAAACATACTAACACCCACTACCAAACGCCAGCTGTCCACCAGCAGCACCAACGTGTGTAAGCTGCACATGCAGATATCGGAACTGTCACAGGACCCAGAGCCCTATGGAGTGTCCATCCATTCAGCAGTGCAGAACTGTGACCCAAATGTTAAAAAATTATCTCAATCTTGATATAATGGGGGCCATTT
This sequence comes from Psittacus erithacus, assembly GCA_009867235.2. Lineage (NCBI taxonomy): Eukaryota > Metazoa > Chordata > Aves > Psittaciformes > Psittacidae > Psittacus > Psittacus erithacus. The sequence goes on along the minus strand of WYDI02012839.1, from coordinate 83,136 downwards.
AGATTTTATTAAGGCTGGCATACTTACTATGCCCAAAAATGGCAATCTGTACAAATAGCTGTTGAGTAGCTAATAGAATTTCATGCTACTAATAATATCACCAGAAAGAGAGTTCTGGCAACTATTAATCGATACTGATGTGATCAACAAACCACTTTGCATTGCCCATGCAGGAAGATCAGCTATTCTGTACAGCAGCAGCAGCAACAGGAGTCCAGACATTCATTCAGAAATATTGCTTTGTCTCAAAGCTAAAAGACAACCAGAAAAAAATTTCAAATCTCAGATTACTGAAAATAAATAAGTAACAAACAATGGCACAGATTTATCCTAAGCAGAGGTAGCTGAAAGGCAACTCAGATATTGAAGAACATCTACAGAAACAAGTGGTTTGAGAATCCTTCTCATAGACAATTGATGACAAAACGATAATCAAGAATCAGACATTTCTAATTGTACACACCCACCATCCAGATACTCTTCTATTTAGTCTGCTTTCAAGTGATGTTTGCAACACCTTTTTCACTAGGTCTAAGTAAATGACTACAATGGAAAAACTAACTGCAAGTGGTATGAGTTTGGTGCCAGCTCTTACGCTTACATTCACGCATCATCAGTTACAAATATCAGAACATTTATAATCTAAAAAGAAATTCTTGGGCTTTATGGCACATTCCAGTTAGCTCTCTATGAATATAAAATCAGTACTTAAATGGCTCATCTCAAAAAAAGCAATAAAATCTATAGGTAGCAGTAGAAATAGAGATGATGGACAGTTTTTTACACGTGATAAGATACTCAATGTGTACATAAAACACACAATCTGTGCTATGTCGATTTTTTTAAACCAGCCAGGAATTAGAAACTTTGCTGAAGAATATATTTTTCCAAGTCACCATTATCATTATTTATTAGAGCTACTGAAATCTCTGATGGCAGCTATAAAATATGATCATTTTTCATTATTTCAGAAATGTTATATAAATTATCTATTAATATTACGTAACCGTCTCAATGGTGCAATGTGATTGGAAAAAACAGTTAGCTGGAAGCCAGATAATGAGTATTTCATGTCTTAAATAATTAAGAAATCTCAGTAGTAGACAAATAAACAGCTTTTTGTTGCCAGTGCAAAACATCAAATATTTTGGTATTTTCATAAAAAAAAAAAATAAAAAAAAAATCTGGGAGTAGCACACAGTCACCCCAAAAAAATTTTGTATTACTAAAACAGATGTTCTATGTGTGATTCAGTAGACCCAGTTCGGGACTTTTTAAAAGCAAATCTGGGAATACAAGTCTAGCAAGTTGTTACACTCCATTCAGCCAGGGCTAAGGTACAGTTTTGGCTTCTAGCTGCTTTCCTGCCCACAGCTGCTTTTTGTTGCCCCCTCCTCAAGACTCCAGTTCTACATCTGTGTGTGGAACTCTGCCTGGGCTTTCCAGGTCCCATATCTCCTGTGAGCTGCAGAGATGCCACATCAGTGCCATGCCGGGACCCAAAACTACATGCCAGCCCTCCTCAGTCTCTCAGTGGCCTGCATGGGGTATGCTGTTTGCCATGCAGCTCAGAGGAGGAAGGAGAAGGGCTGAGCATCTCTTGAGCAGGGAGCAGAGCCCAGGGTCAGCTGCCATAGGCCCAAAACCAGGGGTCATGTCCTCACTTTTTTCCCCACCACAAATATGAAAGAAACCTGTACAACTCTTCTCCCAGTGAGAAATGTGATGCAGCTCATTAAAAGAACTCCCCTACACTTTTTTCTTCTCCCACCCTTCATCTCTAAGTGAAGCTTGGACCCACAGTTGGAAGATGACCCACAGTCGGCCACTGGCAGCTCTGATTGATAGCTTGCATATATTACTCCTTTATTTAACTTTATTTCTTGCATCATTATCTAAGATGCACCCTTAAATTTTTGAACCATTCTTCCAGATCTATTTTTGCTGGCACATAAACACTATATTTTTTATCCTATTTTTCCCCTTTCAGGTTATACCAATATGGACCTCTTTAAATCAAGGGGATCATTCCTTCCTGAATACACAGTTGTCAATATCACTTAAGTCGGAGAAAAATGGAAACAGAAAGTGTCATACATTTAAAATTTTGAGAGGTAAAAAAAAACCCCTCAAACCAAAACAATAAAAAACCCCAAATCAAAACAGTAGTCTGTGGAAAGGAAGCATGTTAAAATATATGGGAAGGAAGGGCGTTGGGTACTTCTTCAAAACTTAATGAGATCCTACTGGAAAATATTGCTGACTACTACACTAACTTACAGTGATCCTAATATACAGTAGACAACTGCGCACCTCATACTCATTTTTGTTGCAAACTTCTCTACCACCCTAACATTGCCCAAAATGACCCTCAGTTGCTCTACAGCTTTAAACTTAGAAAGTGAACACTACTGTGTTGTTGAAAATCACAGTTCTGCTACACTCAACAGGGACGTGTTTTTCACCTAGACTTCAAAGTATTTTATGTCATTGTTCTTCTGAAATACAAATATCTACACATTCACTGCTAACATGGCCAATTTAATTGGTCCAAAAATTAATATTTGTTTCCATTGCTGGGTTTTCTCATTTTCAGGAAGTGCTCCCCTATTTCCAGATACCACTGAATGCCTTGGATGATTTCCTTTTCAAGTGCAAGGTCTGAAGAAAAGTATTGCGGAGTCAGTGATTTCATATCTTGCTCATCTGTTAAGAAAACATATGACCTCTGAAAACACAATGGAGTTGAGATTTTGTCTGCCGCTCGGACACTCCCATAATGCACAAGCAGGTGGGACTGAAGATATGACATGATCACTTTTCTTCCATGTACTGCAATAACCTTGACATAAAAAAGACATTTTGTTGATAAACACAGCCTAAGACTTTCCCCTTGCAGAGTATGGTTATTCTCAGGAGGTGGACCAGACCTCAAATTCCAATACCCTTTAAGTCTAAACAAGACATGTCCTCAAGCAAAACTGCCCAAAATCTGTCCCCCTTGGGTGGATGTTATTCCGTTTTTCCCACAATTTCTGCATGCCATCTCCTACATCTATTTCTGTCTTCTGTCAAAATCAGCATCACTGGGGAACAGAAAAGCAGTTTCTGCAGAGCTGGAGTGCTTTCTAAATGTACTTCCCAGGTATGCTTCATGACAAGCTATCGAGAAGCCACCACATAAGTAAATAAAAATAGTATTGGGTTTAAGTTAATCGTATCTATCTTTTCCGTTGACTTTTCTTAAGATTAGACTCCTACTTGCAATTATACTGATTACAAATGGTGTTTCGCACAAGTGCCTTTTTAACTCCTGTTTATTAGACATCACTAAATGTCAATGAATAATTTCTGCAGTGTTTTCTCTCATCAGGTAATGTCATCATTAGTACAAAATCATACAATGCCAAACACACCCTGTTCTTTTAGCCTGATGCTTTTTAAGATCTTAGAAAATAGTCAGAACAGCAAGGCAGAATATGTACAAGATGAATGTGTGTGTGTGTGTGTGTGGATTGAGGTTGCATATTTCTCTTTTCTTTCTCACAATTCTGTCCAAATGAAACTTCATTCAGGAAGCTGGGTTTCCAATTTTTGCTTACCCTGTTTTCTTGCATGTCAGAGCAGCATGCCACAAATGCTAACATAGATAAGGGCACTCCCATGTGTCCCAGCCAAAATACAGGAGAACAGTTTAAGAAGGGGAGGAGGACAGACTGGAGGAAGGTGTTCTGTGGGTTATGACTACTCTGAACAGCGGTAGGTTGAATTTACCTGGAATGAGCTCTCTAAAAAAGATCAAAAGTATTTGAAATACAAGCCAAACTTTATTTAATTGAAAACTAGAAACTTAAGTTTTAAAAAAGAAAAATTCAGAGCAAGCATGGAAGGCAGAGTAGTCTCACTTCCAGGGCATGAGTCCATGGCCTTTTGAGAGGCTGTAACATATAGCACAAAGAGCACACAAATGAAGCCAATACCACTGGTCAAAGGGAAACTTCAAAACCTGGTATTAGGTTCTGGCATAGGTGTTTCCTGACTTCAGATTTGTGGATGGATCTTCACCCGTTCTTTTTCCAATCTGGAAGGGGCTTTGTTGTAACCTGTATACAAGTTATGGACATATTCATCCTTCTTAACCACTTCAAGTGTACTTTGTTGTTATTCCCGTCCATCCAGCAGCAACAACTTAAAAATGGAGAGGGGAGATGAAGGAGGGGGAGGAAACCAAAACAACAACCAAATAAACCAAAAAAACAGCCAAGCAAAAATCCACACACAACAGAAAAAAAAAAAGCCACAACAAACGCACCCCACACTTTATTATCTGGCTTCAAGTACACTGTTAGTTTCCACAGGCAACCTTGCTTATGTACTTCAAACCAGCTTCACAGGACTATTTCTAAGAAAAGGCACACTGCATGAATCTCATTTTTTCAGCTAAACTTTCCAGAGCAGTTTCTTCTTTTCCTTTTCACATTTTCATGAGACTGATCCTTGCCTACTAGTACCTGCTGTTGAGAAGACCCATACAGCTAGGGAAGAAATACATTACCAAAGTCATGTGAGGGAACTTGGACTTCAAAGCACACTGCTTCTTGCTCAGGCAGCCACTCTGTTGGCAGCATTGCTTCCCAGATTTATGTGGTACAGTCTGTGCCAAGAGGAAATCTCTTTCCCTATGAACCTTAATTTGTGTGCCTCTGCATGTCACAGCTGTGACCGTTTCCCAAACTAATCACATATTCTCAGTAGAACAGGTAGGTGTAATTGTATAAAAAGGGCTAATGCTTATTAAAGTACAATTTTTTTACTTCTATTTAGCTGTTGCTAAAATGAGTAATACACTGGAATCTCATTTTAGAAGACCTGAATGGACACAGTAAGCTTTAGTAAAGCCAAAAGATAAAATCACTGCAAATACAGTGTAATTTCACTGTGCTGAGGAAAGCAAATAATCATAATGCCTGCTAAACTTTAAATAGCACTTATTATCTATAGAACTAAAAAGGATCAATATCACAATCTTGATATCAGGTATTATTTCATCAGAAGCCCATTACCAGATGCCAGTAGGAAGGGAATGTGGCTTGCTCAGTGCCCTGCGGTAGGTTATTAGCAGAGCTGCAAATAAAAGCAGATCTGAAGTGTCCTAGTTGAAAACTATACACATTTGGCTGCCCAGCAGCCCATAATGCTAGGATTCGTAATTCTGGTTTATCCTTTAATAAACAGAAGCTTTATCCCAGGATTACCAGGCACTATGATAGTAATTAAGAGAGGGTTTCTTTAAAGGACAAATGTGAATTAAGCACCTGTTAGTCAGCAATACATGCTAAATGCCCAATTGCTCTCTTTGCCTTTTAAAATCTCTTCCAATCCCACAAGCAATAGGATTAATGGCATTATTTTCCAGCTGGGAAACAGAGTATGAAGTAAAACATGCCCAAAGTCAGTGAAACTCAGACCTTTACCTGAGGAGGAATTGTAGGGCTGGGAACAGCCCTGCCTGCTTTACAGTTAGACAACACCTCTCTCCATTAATTTCAGGTACTTTTTCCAATTCATTAAGTAAAAGTGAGTCATTACCAAGAATGGAAAATAAATAACTTACACTGCTATTTTCCTGGTTCTAATATCAACCCTTTCCCAAAGGACAAACATGATGAGCAGAAAATGATACGGAGAGATAAGAAGCCAAGAGTCCAGGGCTGGGTGAAGTTATAAAGTGGGTATAGCACCATGGAAACTCTTAATAATTTATCATAATGCCACTTCTTCGTACCAGCTGCTATAAAACAGTGATCTGGCAAGATGACAAATTCTGTTGAAATGAAGATACTATAAAAAGAACTTCTTAAGCAGCATGATTATGATATCTAATATGAATCTAATATATGTATATGCACGAACAGGCATATACATTGTCCAAAATCTTTGGCTTGTGTAAATATCTGAAGATAAAAGCTGAGCAATGCCAGATGGAAACGTGGCCCACAGTGTGAATTTACAAACCCACCATGCTCTCATCCCGCCCTGCTCTTCCTCGAAACAACACAAAGTTCTCCTAGCTTCAGGCTGCTCTAGTAATGGTCTCTCATGTCTTAAAAGATGCAGTAACCATATAATCATATAATAGTTAGGGTTGAAAAGGACCATAATATCATCTAGCTCTAACCTTCTGCCATGGGCAGGGATGCCTCACCCTAAACCATGTCACCCAAGGCTCTGCCCAACCTGGCCTTGACCACTGCCAGGGATGGAGCATTTACCATTTCTTTGCCCTGGCCAAACAAGTCTGCTCCGTCAGTTGCCTCTTGGCTTTGCCCAGATGCTTACCTCCTGTGTTTACCTGCCTGCTCCCCAAAAAGCCCCACACCAGGAACCCAGGAAACTCCTGCAGCCGTCTGTGGGTCACCACAAGGTTCTTTGTTTACCATGCAGGAATGCTGAGGTTGAGTTCCTAAGCCCACTCTGGAGCACCAGCTACCCCTTATTCAAGGGGTTAAAGATAGCCTGATTTACACCCTCCAGCTCTGCAAAAAAATCTGTATTCTTTCAACCTCAGAAATCTTAAATCGGTGAAACAAGAGAACAATATTTGTGATCTAAAACAGTCATACATTAAATACTTCCTGATCAGCAGATGGCAAACTCTGCCACAGTAGGTTCTCATTATCCCAATGGATAGCTACAGGCAGATTATCACTGTCACATGTGACACAACAGCTCTGCTTTGCAGCCTGGAGGAGTAGTGCTTATAAACCAAGGGAGGAGATTTCTCTGCAGCACTGATTGGCTTTCAGTCAGAAGTACTGCACTTATAATCTGGGTGCTTTGCTTAAAGACAAACAAATTAAAGATTCTAAGTAAAGAAACAAAGTACCTGGAAAAGGCCCAGCAATATCAAAGATTGATGATTGTCACTGGCAGAGAGGAAGACTGAGAAGAGACATTAACATTTTACTAATGGACAAAAAGATGCTTTAAAGACGGCTGGGATAAAAAAATTTCTCATTAGCACTGAAGGTAGAGCAAGCAGTAATGAGCTTAAACTGCAATTGAGAAAATTAAGGTTAAACAGGAGAAAAAAGTTTATAACCATTAAAACAAGGAGCTAAGGGAGTTTACAAAACCAGGAACCATGAAGGTACTTAAAGCTAAATAAATGCTCATATATTAGAAAGAATTTACTGCCACTCTGCTCAGATTCTACTGCCCTGCAATACACTGGCAAAATAGGATTGAACCTCATTTACAAACGAACTGAGGCCTTCTTACATAAAAAAAAGGTATGGATTCTAGTTGCAGTAGTTATTCCCGTGATTTTTCACAGAAGTAACAGAGATTTTACTGGCACTGGCTTCACAGCGCACCTCCCAGGAAGAGGATACTGCTAGGAACATTGATTGCAGTTTCAGGATCCAGATGCCTAGTTTGCCTTTGGACTCCTTCAGCGCCCTCATCTTTCCAAGGAAGGCCAGAGTCTGCAGCCCAGTGTCAGCAGCATCAGCAGAATGGACCAGGAACTGATGGGAAAGTGTTAGTGAGTGCAAACGCACACACAAACACACACATAAAAGGAACATACCTTAAAAACAAAGAGTAAGGGGACCTATTACCAAAACACAGGGAGCAGAAGATCCTGCTGCCTTTCACAGCCATTGTCATTTCAAATTTTTGAGTACTGCTGGAAGTACTTAAGTAGCACTTCCTGGTTTTTAATGCCTGGTTTAGCTTTAGATCACTGGGGGATTTTCCTACAGTGCCTAGTCTCTTCCAAGGTATGTAGAATAGGCAAATCCCAAATCTGGGAGGACATAGAAGATTTCATGGCAAATTTTGCAGACCAGTGACATTAACAGCGCAAGCCCACAGATCTATGGGTATTTGGTCACCATCAAAATTAACATTATGTACAAAGGAATGACTCATAGCTGTGGGAATGCCACTGTATTTGGTTCCACTTTTCACAGCTCTTTCCTCCACTGCTTACTTCTTCATTCTTCTTTTTTTTTTTATAGTTTCGACTTTGCAGACAATGGGTCATTTGGTAAAAAGTAAGAACACTAAACCCAGCCTTGCCCAGGTCCAAACCTGTTTGAACATGGTATTGCTGGCATTCTGCTTTTAACAAGACTAGAGATGTAGGATCAGGCCTTTAGCATCCCTTTGTGCCACAACATATGATGGTCAGCCCTATCTGACTTCTCTACATCCCCACAAAACTGAGTAATACCATTAGCACCTTTCACAACCAAGAATCAGAAGCATATAGATGGAGTGTGATATTTTCAAAACCCTAGCTAAAAGCAAGAGCTTCAGTCTTGCTGAGAGTCAATACAGAAATTGTCTTATCACATATAGAAAGATTTTAACATCCCCTAGAGAATTTTGCAGGTGACGGAATATAACAGGCATCAAGGAGCCAATTCTCTGTCCAGCTCTGTAGGTTTTTAGGTTAATTTTTGTTGAACCCTGTTATACACTACAAAATACTTGTTCAACATTTGCATTACTTTTGTGCTGACAAACTTTTCCAGCTGGACAGCGGATAACTGAAACTCAGTGAGGATAATAGAGGCAAAGGTACATCTCAGTCATTATAGTCTCAGGGTTTGATCCCCTCCAACAAATCTACCTGAAAATGCAGCATTGTTCTAGGCAGAAAATGGGATTTTTTGGTCAAAGAAGAAACAGTTGAAGGGAGCTGCAATGGCAGTGTTCAAATACACAAAGTAACTGCAGCAAACAAGAGGATGATTGGTTCTCCAAGTGCAGAACTTTTCAGGCTTAAAAAGCAAGGAGGTTACATTACCATAAGGGAGATTTAAGACAATGATTTTAAAAAATAACTTTCCAATCATGAAAACAGCAAGCCACCAGAATAGATTTAGCAGAGTTGACTGTGGAGACACCAGACTTTCTGAAGCAAAATGAACTGATTATTTTTTTGTTTTATATAGCTCAGGTCAGATTTAATCAGACCTTGGCATAGAAGAAAAGAATAAATAGTTTCTTCAGTTCCTTTCCTAATATTAGCCATCTTTTAAAAAAACCCAAGCTTTTGGACTGCAATTCTTGCTCTCAAGCACAAAGAAGATGATTTATAACACTTGTGTATCCATCACTACACCCAAAAAAGAAACCAGTGAATGAACAACCAACTCATGAACAAAACAAGGCACTGTATCAGCAACACACACAAACAGAACAGCCCAGCTTTGCTAGAAGCATGTGTGGAGAAAACCCACTGCTTACATTGACAAATGCTCCTTGAGTTATCTTGGGGATTAAGATATACCTGTATAAGCTGTTCTTTTTGTGCTGGGTTCAAATAAGCACAGAATTGGCAAGGCATCTAGCAATAATTAGTGATCTTATGCCACCATCATTCTCAGTCATGTTAGTGCATCTGTGATGGTTTGTTTCCTACCTTGCAGTGCTTCCTTGCCCATCTTCATTAGTGAAGTGCCTGATGGAAGGTCATTAAAATGTATTTTTGTGATGCATGCTTCAAAGTGATGCCAAACAACTGTGCTGCTCTAATGAAATGAGTAGCCTGTTCACTACATCCATATTCCCTGGAGACTGCTACCCCAGCAAGGCTGGAAGCCCTTCTTGAAGGTGATAATAGAATTATTGCAACTTTTCAAGGGGAGGGAGAGTCAAAGCTACTCCTAGCTTTGTCAGTCCCTAGACATCACAACCCTCTTCTCATGTCCTTCTGCCTCCCAGCTGCTGCTGACATTGCCATCTTCCTTCATCCAGCTGTTAGTGCTCCTGACCCTCAGCAGGCTTCATACGCATCCTTGTCAATCAGTATTAGGGATGCACACTAGAAAGCCAGCAGGATAAAAGCCAATCATTAGGACTTACGACCAAGTGTGGTAACTGAAGAGAAAGCTTTACTAGCTGGAGTATAGAAGTCAGTAAGATGGAACTGCAGGCAGTCTGAGGAAGGTGTTTTGGAGTTTTGCTTCTTTAATTGATGTTATACCAGCAATTCCTGGAAAAATGGTGGCAATGGGGGTGAGTAAGGCTTGAAAGCAACACCAAGCAGGGAGTTATTGCTGATATAGCCTTTGGGAATAGTTAATCTCCCCTGTATTAGCAGAGCCAAGATCTCCACTAGATGCATATGTGGTAGTGCTTTCCCTGGGGCTGCTCCTGATCTTGAGAAGGAGCCTTGGCTAGGAGGACACTTGAGCTCCCTGGGGATTTGGAAAGAGGTGGAGCACTGTATAATGAATGTGTGTAATGACAGTAAAAATGGAGACATGCTTTTACTGCTTAGCAGTGCAAACTAAGGTACCCAAGTGCTTCAGAGCTGATTAATATGCATGTGAGAGTAGCATTAGGTATATTATGTGAGGGTAAATGGGGCCAGCACAAGTTCAGCGCAGTGATTAAGTCCGGTTTCAGATCTAGCCCAAAATCTGTATAGGACAAATCAATTTTCTCCATCTTGAAGCACTCATTCCATTCAGCTGTTAAAAGAAATTTTTATCAGAGAGATGATAAAGATGGAAGAAATGGGGATTTTCCCAGCATGCAATTCATTTTCTTTTAATTGTGATTCTCCATCAATTTTATATAGATAAGCCCAATCTTATCTAATGGGAAATGGGAACCATATTCTTCTGGCTATCCCCTCTTCTACAAAATCACTGTTCTTTCAGAGGTAATGTAATTGATAGAATTTTCCAACATTTCTATCAATTTAATTTTTTTATTAAAGAACTTAAAATCCAGTTTCAGACCTGCCTACATACTTTTATACATCATATTTCTGATCAATGAGTGGCTGGTTAGTACTACGAAAACAGCTGGATCTTCTTTTTTGGTGTTACATCCATATATCATGAAATTAAACCTTGAAGCAACCAGTGAATTTGTTTAGAACTGAATATTAGAAAAGGAGGGGAGTTTCTAGATATTGTTTTCATTTTTGACATTACCATACTTTATTTTTCAGTCTTAGTAATTCTGCTTAGAAAAGGCAGAGTAAAAACTGCTAGCTGGAAACAAAAGCCAGAAAACTTCAAATTAGAAAGAAGGCAAAATTTTGCAAACATTTTCAATAAAGATTACTACCAATTAGAAAGAAATCACTGGAGAAAGTGGCAAAATCATTAAAACAAATAATTTCCAGACAGACCTGAATGCCTCTCTGGAAGGCAAAAGTTGCTAAACATTTATTATTTAGCTAGACTCAAAGCTCTACCAGGAGATCAGATTAGGTGAAAAATATTGTAAGGTCAACGTATATTTTTATTGTCATTTGCAAATTACAGCATTCTTTTTTCTCATTTAAGAAAAAGGAAAATTCAGCAACCTTAAGCTTGATCTCGGGGCTGCATTGGAGTGTGTGTTGGGGCTGCATTGGAGTGTGTGTTGAAATGTGTGTAAGTAAGTCAGGCATATAGAATTCCTGTTTGTATTATCTGTCCTTTTGATGGAAAATAAACTTACTTCCTAAATACCTGCACACGCATTTGCTGTTCCACCTTATTCCATGTGACTTTATGCTTTCTCCAGCTTTGCTTGCTCTAGTTCTGACAATATCCATCATATCTAAATGAAATTCTTCTTCTGCTTATTGTTACAATTGTCATCTGCTGAGACAGTTCCAGCAGCAGTGTGTCAAAAAACATGCTCCTTGGATATTCAATTATGTTGTCTTTCCTGTGGTCTCCAAATGCTATATAATGAGTCATCCAGGAAATGTCAGTGTTCATGGGAGCCTCACTTCTTTTTTAATATGATTCTTTACAGACCTTAGATGAAGAGTTCAGAAGCAAGAAGTAATAGGATTAGCACAAAGCTTCCTGTAATTATACCAATAAGAATTATAGATCACCTTGCAATACTGCTACAAGATTATCTTCTTCCCATGCATTTAGAAAAGACTCTATTTACTACTTGTCTCTGGGCTTTAAGATCCTCTGCCTTCTACATTTCAACATGAAGAGGAAGGTCTTTGTTGATACAGTCTGATAGTTTTCTTATTAATCATTCTTACAGGATACAATTTCAGTATTGATTTCAGCATTCATTTAAATGGACCAAAATTCATACTATGAGCCTAATCCTCTGAACATTTAAGCTGTAAGAGACAAGGTAATGCTGACTGCTTTCCTTTTGTAGTCACAATTCTAAACTAGAGGAAACCTGGTTTTAAATGTGGGTTGTTTTTTTTTTCCTTTGGAAAAAGTGAAAGTTTCGGTCAAAATCATTTAGTTTAGTGGAGGGTGGGGAGGAGGGGGGAATCAATAAGTGAAGACTGCATCAAGAAAAAACTGAAATGACATTTTCTGAATTTCATTCTGTATTTCCTTATTTTGCTTTCATTCTCACTGTCTTAACTTTTAAAATTGAGTTATGTAAGTAATCATGCATCACCAGCCACTGATACAACAAAATGGTAATGGGATGTTCTTTAGCCAATAGATATCTTGGACCTGTGAAGGCACAAAAGAGACTCATCTGCTTAAACATCAGCACCCCACAGCGAAACATATGTTGGTTTCTCTGCTCCCCTTTCAGAAACATTGTTTAAGGGTTAGTGTTTGCCACACATCAGTTCAATCACTCTATTACCATATCTTTAAAATTGTGAAAGCTGCTAATTTGCACTGATTGTAGTTTATTTGCCTACATCAAACCCTCTTGTTTATATCATAATTGAAATATTCTGTTCCTGTACAACACAACGTTTTTGAACCATGTATCAAGTACTTTTGATTACAAAATAAAGGCAATGTTTTGTTCCCCCAGGGATATGAAATACTTTGTGCCCTGTGACATCCATACAAACCTCATTCCTGTAACAAGTTCCATATGCACCACAGGCACCTTTCGTGGCTCAGATGTTGAGACCTACAGAAACAGTTCTTTCTGAGCTATGAAATTACTTATAACTTAATCAGATTTTTAAATTACCTGGCATAGTCATAATATTACATCTGTTATAAGTCTTACAAAAGTTGAAAAAATAAAATAAATTTCTCACACTTCTGTAGATTCCAATAGCTGTTGCTTAATAACTTCCATAAAACAGCATGGAAGACTCATTTTTTTAGTGAAAGAAAAATAATTTAAAGTAATGATAAAACAATAATTTTACTATAACATTAACATTACTTTCATACACTGGGAAGTATGACTCATCTGCTCTGTATTTTTTTTCTTTTAAGTAGTTTGTACTATCACTTAGACCTGCTGCTTACAGCCATTTGCACTTACAATTGAGCTTCAAAATCAGCGCTGTTGAAAGCAAGATTTATATGCATAATAATTAGACATCTCTCTCTCCCCTTGGTTTAGTAGAGGACTCATATTTTAGTGTTAGAGTAATTGAATCATTACTTCCATTTTAGAAAAAGACGGTTCTTGTAAAGGAGCACACTGATCATGAGGGTAGCGCAGTTTCTAGGGTTTTATTTTTACTCACTAATTCAACATCCCAGTTCAGCTCTGGCTTTATACCAAGGACTCATTAGCAACACAGGGATCCCACCCACTGTTATTTCATCTGTGTTTCATCATGAGTCATTCTTGCCTGTTTCTTCTCTTTTGCACCTTGGGCACCAGGATCAAGCAAGATGCCCAAGCTATACTGAAAATGCACAAACTCTCTTGTTTCAAATGAGTTTATCACGCAAGTCATACCACAGTTCAGCCTCAGCTGTGCCAAACAAATAATGACATTGCCAAAAGAAAGCAATGTGGGGATACAGGAGCAATATGGAGCTGTTCCACCAGAGAAGCTTGCCAGAAAGAGTCTGAACAAGTTCCATACAGATAGGAATAGAAAATGAGGGGAAAAAAAACATGGCATTCCTATATTTCTATCACAGTGAATTCCTTCCAGTTTCTAACAGAAAGAAATCACCACATGTTAAATAATATTAAAATCATAGAATCATACAATAGAATCATAGAAACAGAGAGAGAAGCACAATTCTGCTATAATTGTCTTTCAGGGCCATAAAAAAAGTCACAAACAGTGATACCAAAGAGCACTGAATGTGTCTTTGGAAGGGAGTGAGAGTGAACTTCTCAGAAGGCTTTTCTGCAGTGAAGCACTAAGGAGGTGATGAAAGATTTCACCATGCAGAGAAAAGAGAAAAAAATGGGGAGGTGGTAGCGCAAAATATTTAGTAAAAGAAGCCAGCACAATCACTCTATTATGATACTTTGACACTATATCATCCTCTCAAGCCTTATTTTTGAACTAAGAAATTTTTTTTCTCTTTATTATCACTGCCATCTCCAAGGAATATACCAGAAAACTCATGAATAAAAATGAGTCAGGAAAATAAGCAGTGCTTGGTACAAGTCATTTCAGGTTAAGGTTTTTAACTGAGTTTCAGGACATGTCTAGCTAGTGGAAAACAGCACAGCCTCTGTAATTCTCTTTTAAAACTGCAGGAAAATTAATACATTTAGTCAGAAGTACGCATACGTACGTTTTACTTTCCCAAAATATTCAGCTACCAGAGATTTAAGGACTTCTGAGGGTCAACTTTAATTTCCCACTGACTACCAGACTTTTTGTTTGGTTTTAATTGTGAAATCCCTAGCAGTTAATTCTTCATGAACTTATCTAAGTTTGTCCATTAAAACAAAGGCAGATTGGCTTTGTTTTCAGGAGTTTGTCTCCTGAATCAGCAGAATTGCTGCAGTTATAATCATCTGAACCAAGAATTCAGCATTTCTTCAATCCTGTATGTGTTCCCCTGACTTGTAAATTCATGCAAGTGATGGTGCTATACTCTCACTAAAGGAGAGCTTTCATAAAGAACTTTCTAATTTGGAAAATTACCTTCTCCAATTAGAATTTCTGCCACGAAGATTAGATCCCATGCTTGCAACCATGATTAACAAGAAAAGGAAGTTGGAAGCCTTATCATCCTACTGCCTGCTGTCATCTGGGGGGACGGGATCAAAGCATGGTATTGTGGCTCGGGGAGGAAGCTGGAGGTTTCAGCATCTGATTAGCTTTCCTTCTTTTGCAGGTCTGTTAAATGACCAGCTAACCAAAACATAAAATAATGAAAAGCTATTATCTGGGAGAAGGCAGAAAGATAATAACAGGATGAAGAAAACATAGCAACAATATTATATTGGACATATGCAGTAGGAATAACATCAACATGAGGGATTTCGTGTTTTGTTGGGTGGTGCTAATTAAATGTTTGATATGGTTCCCAAGTATGTTTTTCACTTGAAATAACAATTAATTTGTGCCCATTGTTCCCATCTCCAAGTGTCTCCTTTTCACAACAGCAAACCATCTGTATTGCTCTAGGCCAAACTAATATGAACTACCAAAAGAATAGTCATTTATCAATTTAGACAATTGCTGTCAACTGCTATAGTTGAAAAAGTTTTCTATTTTTGATTATCGATCCCCATGGTGAGTCTTGCACAGTTGACTAATTGTTCCATAAATGATGTGTTTTACATGAAGGTTCATACTGCATGGAAAAGAGAGAGCATTCAAGAGAGCTTGGTTAGCCAAAAGTAATAACCAAATGCCCATCACATGAGTCAAATCAAAATGTGTCTTTTTGCTTCATGGCTGAGTCTATATAAGTATACCATGATTGTGTGTGAATATATACATTCTTGGACAGAATGTCCCATACATAGTAGAAGAGTATAAAACAGCTTGTGAAGTACAGGCTACTTTCCAACCTGTATTTGTCTATACCAATGCATATGCTGTGGCTGGAGAGCACAAACCATAGCTAACTTTAAACTGAAAAAGGCACCTGCTCTGAGTAACTGTCTACCTTTCTACTTAGTATCTTAATCAGGTTTTGAAGTCTAGGCTTACTGTGTGGAACAATGCTGCACTCTAAACATACCTATTTCAGTTGATATGTCATATGAAGTCTATAATAATATTAGACTCTCGTATTAAAAAATGTAATAAGCCATACGAGGAAGGAAGGAAATAAAAACTTCTTCATGAATTGATGTAATTAAGATGTCACTTTCTGTTAGGATAAAATCCAGACAATGATGGTTCGTTCTCTATTGAACCTACATTTAGTACAAATGCTTTTGGAATACTACAAGCTGCTTTTTTGCTCACATCTGAAGAAAGCTTTGGAAAAAGTAGAAGGCTGAGGAGAGCAATCTGGGAGTTGCTGAAGTATTACAACACGTTCTGCAGCCAGTCTTGGGGAGCTTGCATTTAGGTTTTAGTGAGGCATCAGGGACATGATGGTCATAGGTCTGCAGGTATTTCTGTGGAGGCAAATAAGTGCAAATATAGATTTCTTCAACCTAGCACACAGGCGCAAGGAGATCCAGTGAGCTTACCATGAAGTCAAATGACTTTAAAGTAGAAATGAGCTGAACAGTTATCAGTGAAGTTATGTCATCACTGGATCTATTTCCAAAAAATTACTGTGGCTTTCACTGACTCATTATCTGAAAAACCCCCGCTTATCAATACTTCTGTGCCATCACATATACCAGTTTCCTGCCTTGGTTCTCTTCCAGCTTATGAAAGTTTCCCTCTGTAACCATCCCTCACTGGATCATTTCTGCTCAGACAGATGCAAATGGATTTTGCAAGGTGGGTACACACAATTTCTGAGAGTAGAGAGCAATGTCTTTTTGGCTGACACTCCCAGCAGATAGTGAGAACTATGTGCTGCTAGGGTAAATGTAACTCACCTGCTGACCAGGTACCAACCAGCTGAACAAGTGTAGACCTCTGTGGTTTCTTGGGAAAGGCTGATCATTGAGTTGTTTCTGGTTCTGATTTTTCCTTAGGATTTTGCATCATTTCATGTCAGTTATCCTCTTTTGAATCCCATAGTTGCAAGTATCACCGATGCAACAACTTTGCTCCACCATTTCACTTTTCTCACCTTGCACGGCTTTAGCCTATGTACTTTCTCACAACTCAAAACCAGCTTTTTGAGTAACCGTGATCACAGCCACACAGCTCTGCTGAACCAAACTGGGCCTTGGCTCAACACCAGCTAGACCTGTAGGGGAGGGGCCATGGTTCTGCTGGGAAAACGTCTTATTCTAGGTGGCTCCAGGGAGGTTGCTCCGTGGGCTGAAGACCATTACAGACCATGTTTAAGCAAAAGCAAGACCATTCAGTGCTCATTATAAGAGTTTTCTCAGTAGAGGTCTCAGATATTCCCAGCACCTTGGATGGGAGTCCTGGAGAGGCAGGGAACCATCCAGTGTGGGATGCTGAGGACATCAAGAGGGTTAACATGCAAGTGTTAGTGCCGAAGAAGTCTTGAAGTCAGTTATCCCTTAAATAGGTAGTAAATAAGGAATTCAAGTGGGGTATAAACTGTGCCACTGAGGGAGCAAGAGCACTGACCGGCTCTGTAAAGTCTGCTACAGAGAGCCTGACCTGTCAGTGAGAAAATTTTAATTGATCATTTTCCTCTAGCAGAGTTGCTGTGTCGTCAGCACAGCTGGAAGCGCTGCTCACACATGCACACAGCCTCTATCTCAGATGACACCACTAAAAACATTTCTCCTTTTATAATCAGTTTCCCAAGATGAAGTGTGAAGGCCATTTTTGTGATCCTGCGGTAATTAGTGAAATTACTTACCGAGGCTTCCCTGCATCCCCTTTACAGGGTAGCAATCTTGCGTGGGAAAGCAGAAGGGCACACTCCACAACCAGGCTGTTACCCACCGATGAAGGTGGCATGTAAACTGATCCTGAATCTTTATTCCAGCACTGACCTTCTTACTTACAATGGTTCAGGCAAACCAAGCACATAATTTTTCTCCTCCGGGTAATTGTCTCTTTAGTATAACATTAACAAGAGTCATCCTAATAAGGTTTGTGGAATTTAATTGGAAAAAATTCAGTCTTCTTCTTGGGAAAACTATCAGTGAGGGAGCATGGCTAACTACAATGGTGTTGTAGTTGCTCACACTGTATTTAGAGCTGCCCAGGACAAAAGAGGACACTTGCTAGTTAAAAAATGTCCATGGCAGGAGATACAAGTGCCTGTGTGAAGCTTCTCTTCCATCACCTGCATGACACCAGGAGATCATTCAGCCTTGCATGGGGTATGGTATGCAGAGGATGAACGGGGCACAACAAGTAGGGGGTGAGCACAGCACTCCCCTTGCAGGCTGCCTAAATACACCACCCACCCTCAAGGTGGGACATGGGTTAGGATGCATAAGCCATGACCCTTTTGATCTTCCCTAATGTAGGTGAATGTTCAACAAAGATTGTGCCAAAGACTGATGAGGCCACCACATTCCTCTTGTATGCAAGGGCTTCTTGTGATCCTTCTGATGTGTTTTTATTCTTTCAGCTGCCTTCCTACCCTCAAAGGGCTATGTGGACCTGCCATGGTCTTGCTCCTTGATCACATCAGATATTGTCAGCTCTCAGGTCAGCACTTTTGGTACTTCTCTGTTAGCAGGCCCAAAAGGAAAATGATACAGATGATATGTCAAATGAACACAGAATCAGAATCACATTGCTTTCATGTGTGGAGGAGATGACCTCTAAAAACAGTTGGCTCAATATAGTAAAATCAGTCAACCCTTTTCAGAGACTCTTAAAATACTTATTTCTCTATTATAGGAGAAGTAAGGTGTTCCTATTCTCAAATTGTCAGTTGATTCACAAAAATGGGATTAATTGGTACTCTGGTTGATTCATAGTTCTGGAGATAGAGCATCCAGAACTCTGGGTTGGTTCAGATTTTTCTGAATAAATGTCACCCCCAAGTCATCCTGACACTGCAGTTAAAAAAATTAAACAGTTCTGGAAGCTTCCTTAGCTAATCTACAACCACATGTTTTGTACACAGGCCTTTGCTTATTAGATTTTTGATCTAATTGCAATATATTATTTTAATCTATTTTTTGGTACTACCTGACAACGCATACAGGTAGGATTTACTACCTCAACTTCTATCATTTGAGCAGTCAGAAATCCTCAGAGAGGACAGAAATCTACCTCTTCTGCTATTTACAGCTACAGCAAAGAAACCCAAGAGCTACAAAATTACCTGCTGACAGTCCAATTTCTTTGCAGATTTCTGAGTCAGAAAAATTTAATACTTTACCAAATAAAAAAATCTCCTCTGTGCAGGGAAATACAGAAGCCAGCAGGAAGGCTGGGTCTGTCTGGCCCTTGTTGTCCACAAAGGGACCATTGGTGTAGCCACACAGGAGCATGCAAGCTGACAGCAAAAGTTTTCGGCACCAATGCTGGAAAAGGAGGAAATCTCACCTCCCTGCAGAACAGATTCTGAGGCTTGTAAAAGATCCTTCACATGGCTACAATAACTATTTTGTTGTGAATTGCTGCAAGGAGCAAAAAGGGAATCCATACACCGTATACCTCAGCAAAAGAGGGAGTAGTAGAGGTGGTCTAGGTCTACTGGTGAAAATCCTCTATGCCAACACTCGTATTTCAGGATGAGAACATTACTTCACCTCAGACCACTTTCCAAACAATACAGAATTAACCTGAAGAGATCTAAGAACCAATGTGGGAGACTGTTCTGGCATACTTGGTTGAATGTATGTGACAGCTTATTCCGGAAAGAAAACCAGCAAAAACTCTTCTTCATCTTAGGTAGGTCTTGAGACATAAGAAAAAGGGAGCAATGAGAGGGAAGTGATAACAAGACAAGATGTGAAAGGAAAGACTCCAGGGAGCTGTAAAAATTTATTCTGTTGAAAGTTGTCTCTCGGCTACAGAACAGAGCATGTGATTGCATGGGATCTAGCCTGCAATATGTATCACTGTTTGTTAGAAACAGAACCAGGCGCTTGTCTCATCCTACCAGCAATGCCTTGAAAACAATAATGGCTTTCATTTCTAAATTGCTTCTACCGCCTCGAAGTACTCTGCAGCCCCCAAAATACAGTATAGACAGAGTCCCACTCAGCCACCATGCTCTCTGGAAGCAGCACTTTCTCCCACAGAGGTGCTAGTATGTATAAAGGCATGGTTTTTCTGAGCAGGGGGTGTCTGCAGGAGAAGAGCTCAGAGCACTTTAGGGGAAGTTCAGGTAGCTGCCTCCACTGGCAGAGGCTTATGCACAAGCAGCCACAGCAAGCAGCAGAAGTTGGGGTGGGGGGGTTCAGGCTGCCCTTCACACCTGTGTAGATGTTCAGTTTTACCTAGTCCAGCCCAGCTTGCTGCAAGTCATGGTCAACATGGTGGCTGGCACCATCACCTTGCCTTGACCAAACTGAACGCCCCAGGGCCCAGCCCTGGGATGGAGGGGGAGCAACTGTGCTGGGATTTGAGTAGGATCTAGACTACCCCTGTGTCTCCACCCTCAGTAAGAACAACTCCTCTTTGCCCGCTTTCCTATGCTTACTATACATGTGCAACATGACATTGGCTCTGAACATCTTCAGGCTTACAGAAAGCCAACAAAACAGCCCAGGGATCCCTAATTGCCTCTTCCTTCATAAGGCTGCTCTATAGCCACTTTCACATTTCAGAACCACCTTTTAGATGGAAGAATAGAATAAATGCTGCAGAAAGCCATTGCTGTGTGGATTCTCTTCCATTGCTCCTATAAGAGAGGTAAGGTTTCAGTCTCAGCAGAATAACCTTGCAATACCCTGTAGTAACTGAAAGCAATTTGGACCTGAGGTAGCTTTGATTTCACTAGGCTGCACTGAGGTTATGCCAAAATAACTCTTTTGCTGTTGTTTTCTCCACTTCTGCCAGCTTAACATAGCCAAGAAAGAAAACACAAAGGCTTAGCTGCCCTTTTAAAGAATGAAGCCCTGCCGCTCATATGACTACAATAAGGACTCTTTCAGAGCAGAGGCGGTTTGCTCCAGTTCACCTCTCTCGGCTTCTGCCACAGTCCCACATAAGGCGCTGCTTTCTGGCAGAAAATGCTGGTGCTGGCAAATGCTCTCCAGAAATCTGTATTCTCACTGGCAAAGATCACCACCACTCTGTGTGGGAACAGGGCTCTGGCAAAGGTATAGATGGCTGGCACATGGCGAGAGTCACAGCGGGGCTCGTCAGCTCTGAACAACATCCAGGCAGTTTTCACCAAGTCAACATCTGTGCTCTAAACAGCTGGAAAACAAATGACCTGGCTGAGCACAGCTGCTGAGTTTGGATTAAGACCAGCAAAACGCATCCGGTCCACAACATCGGAGGGCAGTGTTTCCTTGGGAGCACCGCGGTGAGGCGAGATGAGTCAAACTGCGGATAACCCAGAGGTGAGTAGATGAGATATTTTATATTTGTGCTAAGAAACATTTGACTTTATTAAAGTTGGCAGCTAATTTAGGAACTGGAAGAAGGCAAGTTGCAGTTCTGGTCACAAAGTATGTCATTCCAGCACTACTCACAGCTGAAGAATCATGACATGCTGCAAATGGATGTTAAGAACAGAGCAGGCTTACTGTAGATCAGGATACATAAAGCATAAATATGAATGACCAAAAAAAAATCCATAGGCAAGTAGAATAAAACTGGAGAAGTAATTAAGTATGGGAAAATGGAACAAAAATCAGGAATAGTAAAAAGAAAGCATTCTAAAAGTGACGTGAGAGCAACAATTGTACCAGATGCATTGGGACAGGTGTAGTTTCAGAAACACCCATGAATCTGCAAATGAGACTTGGTGGAAATATTGCAGAAGGCAACCTGTTAGTGTCGGAAAGCATAAGATCTACTGGTTTTAGAGCAAACCTGGATTGTGCTCATACATTAGTGGCTTCCTGAGCACCTGTGTACCTGTGTACCTTCACAGCTCCAGCTGCACATGGCCATTGAGACTGCCTGCAGTGGCAACCTGCAAGGTGGTTCTAACCAAAAGCTATTGCTACCTGATGGGGTTTCTGGAGAGCCGCTATGAATTGAACTGGAGGTTCCAGCACAGTTCCCAGCAAGCAGCTGTCTACCCTGCTAAACATCATGAGAGAGGCTGCCAACAGCACAAGTTTTCACTCTTGGCATTGAAACCAACAACTGTCTGTGGTCCTGCCAAGATAGTCAGGTTGTCAGCACGGTGTGCAGCCTGGGCTTTTCTGCTGCCTTCGGACCAGTGCTCCAGGGCTTTTCTGTCTTTTACAGAAGTGAGAGGAAAAATTGTTTCAAAATATAAGCTGCACCTGAAGTGGATTGAAAAAAAAAAATAAAAGGCAGAAAATAGCAAATCAAAAATGAAAGGGACAGTAGCTACATAAGAAATAAACTGCAGTGTCAAGCTAAATCAGAGATCAAGAGAGATCATTTTAGCTCCACAGGAGCATGAGAAAACAAGTGCAGGGGGTTTTTCAGCTCCTCCATCACCTCCTTCAAAGTTAGTTAAAATCAAGCAAAAAAGGAATTCACTTCCACTAATTTTCCCCTGAGCTCCTCATGAGAATAGAACTTTCTGCTACACTTTTGCCCTGTTTTGCAAAAAGTATTTCAGAGGCACTGAAATTTTTGTGTTGTTTTCAGCAGTTCAACCTCACCAAGCCAGTCATGAGGAAACAATCTCCATCACAAATGGATCTCTCCCTTTGAGCCAGCTCCAAGCTGCAGGCACTGACCAAAATTTTGAGCCTGGTCTGGAATCCCAACTAGCCTGGGGGGGGAGAGGGGGGGAGTGGGAAAACACTGAGGATGGGTCCCTCTGTTGATGCTTTGTCCCAGCTAGGATACCTTTGAATTTTTGCCCAAAGGCTTACCCTTCTGAGATTCCCAATCTGTTTTTTATTAAAAGAATAATGTCACTAATTAGCCAAAAAGCACATTTTACTCCAAATCAAGACAGCATGCTTGTCCATTGCTCTTACTTCATAAATGTCACTAATGCTCTTCCTCCTTATAGTCTAGTGTATATCTGTCCCAGATAGAATGGTGTTTTAGACTTAGACTTTTACCCATGTCCTTTCGCAGAACATCTCTATCATTTCCATGTCTGCAAATACATAGATTATAGGAGTGGCTTCCTGACTGCTGCTATGTGAACAGCACGACTGCTGTAGGAAACCCACAATATCCCCGCTACACCAATACAGACTACCAGTTGTACTGACAACTACACACTGCAAAAGGTTGCCTTCATCTATCAATAGCAGCATTAGGATTAGCGTTAGATGAATGTCTATGCAACCCTTGCATATCTAATTGCTCTGCAGAGGTCATTTTAATTGCTGCAGACTTTCTCTCTTGTGACAGTTACTTCTTTAATGACTTGTTTACACACTAGAGTCAGTGACCAGTGTGCATTTTTGCAAATAGCTTTGTGTCCTGTGCTCTGCCCTGGAACTCTCTTGGCAGTGTGGAGCAGGAAATTTAAAAGCTGCTAAAATCTCTTGTTCGCTGACACAGGCAATGCAGGGGGACATGGATATGATCTGTACTGACCCAGTCCAAACTAGGCAAACAGGGTGCTGTCCTTCATGCCTCATCTCATCCCAACATCTGTCTGAGGGAGAAATGCAGGAAGCAATTCCACTCCACACTGGTGGATCTCACCACCTTGTCTCTAACCTAACTCCCCTAGTGCTACCAACAGGCAGGCAAAAGGGCTGTGCTTGCTTCAGTGCACTTAGGACTAAGGAAGGCACCTTTCTGCATTTTGTCAGCTCTAATACTGCTTTTGAGATACCTGCCAATATATATCATAGACCATAGTAATAATAGGTTTTTAATTTGAGATGATTCAATTAATCATCTACTAAGACACAGACTGCACAACCTAATCTGCTCTCAAACTCCCAGAGCTATTTTTACTGTGCCTTAGGTCCATATATAGAAAGTCCATGAGCCGTGAGAATGCTGTGCTTTAGAGCCTGGATTTCAGACCTGTGCAAATACGGAGTCAACATCCATGGCTGATACTGTGGTGCTCCACATCATATCATGGGAATGTCAAATGTCAGGCTTGGGAACTAAAAATAAGAAAACTCCCAACCAATCTACTGCTCTTACCTCCCACACAGACCCCAAACTACTTCACCTGATTTTATAAATGACTCCATTCCCAAATCCAGATCCAGAAGAATACGAGAGCTTTGCGGCTGCTTTTGGTTCACTTTTTTCTACCATAACTACTGGCAACAATTTTCTTCATATGTGCAAAGCAGAAACTAAAGGCATTATCCAATTCCAAAACTTTCCTTCAACAGGTAGACATAGAGACTACATCTATACCAATAAATTATGCCCAGTGATTTCCTTGGGCCCTGCGCCAGTCTTGCCCATATCCATAATTAATAAACTCCTGCCCAAAACAAGAGACAGGCATACAGTTTTTTTGGGAATGGTTCCTGGGTTGTCCTAACTCCTGAACTGTGCCTGGCAGACATTTGGGACACCCCTGGCTGGCAAAGGTGTGGGATCATGCTGACAGTCTACTTACTAGTATAAATGTGTTCCTGTGCCTGGGAGCCAGCCCCGGCACCACAGAGTTTACTAGCAGAGATGCAGCCACAAAGTCTCGGCAACAACAAGTAGCGGATCATAACTCATCCTCATTTCTCCAGCATGGGGATTCACTGAGGACAACCCAAAACACCAGAAGCCAGTCTGTTTCACTACATCTAGACCCACCTCCCCCTGCTGAAATGAATGTCCTCACTCTGGCATTTACTGCTACAATCAAGTCATTATTCAGCCACCAAGTAGTCTCCCATGTGTTTAGACAAAAATCTTTTTGCATGGCCCTCCAAGTGCTGCACAAATTACCCCCCGACTTCCAGACGTCAGCCAGTGTCAGTAGCTGTGGGTAATGGTTACATTAATCAGTTACATGGGATTTGCTCAACTAGACCCCTGCTTTTGCTAATATACCTAGCTCTTGCAGAATGATAGGAGAGCTCTGTAAGGGACATTTACTTCTTTCAGGAAAACAAAACAATAAATTCCCCTCCCAGCCAGCTGTATTTTTAGTGATTTTGGAAGGATCAATTTTTGTAAATTTAAGTGAAAGAGTTTGTCCAAGAGCAGCACTGTTCTTAGAAAAAGTAAAGCAGATGGCTGCTGAAAACCAGGTACCAACAATGCCCCAGCCTGAATTTGGGAACTGTCCAGAGTTTAGCTAAACTGGATCCTTTGGAAAATTCAGACCTTAATCTTTTGTTGTCATAACAAAAAGTTAGGATTAGGTCTTTACATTCAGATTGCCACATCTGAAAAAGGATATGTCAAGAGAGTGTCAATAACTTGCAACTCTCAACACTGATAATGATTTCCATTCCATATGTGCGTCTCCAGTGAGGCACAGATAGCGCTTGAGTGCAGTTTAATCTTCCTCTAGAAGTCTGTCTTTCAATGGGTGAATGTATACTAATCTTTTACAAACAATAATCTTCTTAGCCTGACAGCAATTTTAAAGGCTTACAAGGGTGTTGATGTTTCCCAACAATTTTAACAGAAATGTTAATTACTATCAAGATTTTTCAATGTAATTCTGGACAGTTTCATTTCTGCTCTTTTCAAATCAAACTGAAGTAGAGTTTGTAGTTCTTTCGCTTTCAGATTTCTGGTGAACTGAGTTTGAACTCAGCTTACATTTTTATTAATCCTGCGTCATTTTTCCAGAAATCCTGCTACTTTTCTCTTTAAATCCAAACCATCTGTCCACAAGTTTCTTTAATACAGTAGTGAACTTTTCCGTTTGCACATCAGATTTCTATGGTTCACAGTCAATCTGAAATCAAAAAAGTGTGGTTCATACCCTGTTTCATTAATTGCATGACAAAAAGCTTATGAACTATTGGAAATGGATTAAAATGTGAACACATTCCTCCTAATTGTAATAGGTCTTGAGACAGACTTCAGCAATCTTATTTCTTAATGAGAAGCAGGAGGGAAAGAAAAAACATTGTTCTGGCACATTATGTAATAGTAAATGTACTTACTTCTATGAAAACTGCAAAAAGAGATCCACCTATTCCTCCATATGAGGACCATTTCCACCTCTTTCTCCAGAAGCTTTGTTTGCTCAAACTTTTATCTTTAACTGGACTAAAACTCAGGGTTTTCAAAGTAAAGACATATCTGGGAATGTACACAAAAGGCATCCTGGAGATAGGAGACAAATGAGAGCTTTGAAAACCCAGTCCCTTCAGCACAGAAGTGAGATTGAGGCAGAATCTAGTTGCTCCTGTATCAGTCCATTAGTAAGGCTAAATGCATGTGCACACCCACACATAGAAAAGAAACAAGAACCTAAAGATCTTGCCTGATTTTTTTCCATACTGCCAGAGCCGTGCTGATGCAGTGTCAACACAAGGCTCCTGCTGTATGGAGAGGGCCAGTGATGGGAAACTGCCCAAATAATTGTCATCAGTTGCTGATTACTCAGTATTTCAACAGCTGTAAGAGAAATTATTATCTAGTTTGAACTTGAACTAAGCAAAGAGTATTTTTTGTCCAGAAAATCAGCTAATTGAGACAACAGATACAGCTTTAGTTGCTGGACTTGAAGAATTCCTTTTATTTACATACTCTCTGACTCAACTCTTTGCATTACAGATACCTTCCCAAACTTTGCCTGCTAATCAAATCTATTCCTCCACCAATTTTTTGCTGGAGATGATTGCTTATTTAACATCCTCCATAACCTTTGTCTTCATTAGGCTCCAGATACTGCCTTGCTGCCCCAGAGTCTATGAATTTTTTCTGCTTCTTGGAGTCTACAGTATGATCAGACAATGACCTTTTACCAAAGGGCTTTGCAGCTTACTTAGCTGGATGGTGGTCAAAATTATGAGGCTTTTCTTGTGATGCACAAGAGAAAAAGGAAGAGATCTGCTCTATTTCTTTTCACATGCGGAGCCTGTATCACTGCCCACTGAAGCTTACCAAGTATGTTATGTCATACATGATTCTTATGTGTACATACAGGGCACTCCTGTGGCCAAGGAAATCTCATTTCCTGTGGGATTCTCCTTTTTCTTGCCCCATTCCAGCTCTTATGGACCTGCAGTCTCCTTACTGGAGCAGCAGAAGTAGTACCAGTGAGAGTCAATAACAACATCCAATACCAGACACAAAAACAGAGATCAATATTTTAAAGGCTAACAGTGTTATAAAACTATTACGGGTTCAACAGGGCTGGACTTAAAAGCACACATTGAGACTGCTGGGTCTTACCCAAGGTTGCTTTCTAAACTATCCTTGTGTATACTAGTATTGACTTGAAATGCTAAGAGCTCTGGCCTCGAAATGAAGAGACCAGCAAAGAAAGATCTCTGGCTTGGTGAAGGCAGTGCTGTAATTCTTGTGCATACCATCTGCTATTAAAGCAATTTGCACTGATACTTCCAGGCTTCTTTCTACAACACTTACGCCATGTCGTGCATAGCCTGATCCTATCACAGCCTTCGTAATCGCATGAGTCCCACCATGTCCTTGACCTTCCATCCCTTCCTGGGGTTATGGCAAAACATTTGCACAGCTATGTGGTAAGCAAAGCTCAAGGCTGGGATATACCCTTGTTTTTCTCTGCTAAGTCCAGAGAAGAAAACCTCTCTACTCATAAAGGAAATTTTAATATCCTCTCCGTATTAGGTTACTGCTGTGCCTTGTACTGCAACACAGAGAGGCAGACTAATGGAACTTGTAAACTACTCTGCACTGTAAACCTACTGTACTATACTTACGACTGTACTTATGACTGTACTTACAGTAGGGTAAGTAATACTTACCCTACTGTAAACCACTTTGTTGTGGCTTCTAGAGCAGCTGGGCATTAGGGAAAAATGCATCTGTGCCAGTGATGATGTCCTTCAGGATGCCCGAGCAGAGGACATGCACCAATTCACAGACATCACTTGTGATACCAAATAATAATTATTTATTTCAGCCACTATGCACACCGTATTTTAGGTCAGCTGTCCTGCCCTGTTCAATGGGTCTGTGTTCTCTCAGTAGATACTGGAGACAGCCAGCTTGCTCCAGGCATTTGTGGGAAAGGTTAAGTAATGATCGTTTCTACTTTTTAAATACAACTGTTCTGAGCCCTGCCTGGTGCCAGCAGGGTTTGCAGAATTAAGCCCAGGGGATCTGTGAACTCAGAATTGCACATGCTTTTAGAAATATTAAGTTTCATAACAGGCTTACTCAGTAGATGATACCCGTCTGGATTATGGATGGATACCAATACTTGTCAGAAGTGTGACATCAGCATAATCTACAAAAGCATCCTTTTAACAGTACTGGTTTTCTGTACTCCTCTTTCTCTCTCCCCACTGCACAGTATGCAGGTGTACATGAGTTATATACCTGACTTTTTCTGAGCTACCAATATTCAAAGTTACAGAGGTCTAGGATGAAGTGGAGCAATGCACAGTGTAGCACAGACATAAGGCAGTGGAAAATCAAAAATTTTATTATTCTTCTCTTTTATGCCCATTTCTTGTATGCTTTGTATGGAGGCACTAATTTGATATTATTTTGGAGGTTTTGCAATGAGGCATAGAAATGCAGAAGAGCTCTACAAAGCCATCAAGGATGGGTACTTCTATGTCTAAATGTCTGGTTTACCCATGCATGAGAAAGAAGACAGCTGAATCTTTGTGCGGGAGGCAATGGATGGAGATCAGATGCCAAGATTTGAGAACACCAGGCTTCCAGCAGCAGCTGCTCTCTCTCCCCATCTTTGCACTGCCAAGAAGACTGAAGAAAAAGAGCAGCTTAAACACAAAGCTGCCAGGAATAACACATGGAGAGTTTTCTGAGGAAGGAACTGTTGGCTGTGTTCAGAGAGGCAGGACCTCAGGTGTATCCTTTTAAAATAAGGAAGATGACACTAAGAAAACAAAGTCTGACCATTTTGTCATGATTTTATTCTCTTTGTGTTTACTGCTTGCAGGAAAATGGAAAGACATCTATCAGTTTCCTAAGAAAGCCCTATCTCAGGAAATATAAAGTGTGGATTTGCTGTTGTGAGGTAGGGGAGTATGGACTTGCCAATTCCTTTGACATACACAGGATTCAATGTCACCCTCCACACACTCAGTGCCACAGGGCTGTTTTCAAAAGGCAAGGACCAAAGTCTGTGTGGTGCATCCATCAAAAGCTCAGAACAATAGTTCTCAATATGTGTGCTTGAAAAGCTTCACTAATAGAAAGAATAGACAAAGAAGATAGTTTTAGACATCAATTTGTCTTCAATCACAAAGATCCTAACATGCCATTGGGGAGCTTCCCTACCGCAAAGTGATTCACAGTGGTACATGACTCAAATTGGGGAAAGCAATAGAGGTTGTTATCAACAGTGGGGAAGTCCCTAGAATAGTGATAGAATTATGTTAGAAAAGATACTATCTTAGAAAGACACGAAAATCCAAATCAAGAAGATGAAGCTGAGGTGTGACCCTCAACCAAATGAACCTTAGTATGTGTGTAAGAGGTGCAGCCACCAGAAGAGCTCACATACATATGCTCTCCTGTGCCCTCATAGCAGCACCCATGGACGCTCAGAGAGCTCCATCGGAAATCTCCAGACCCCCTGAGAAGTACAGCATGCCAACAAGACAGATGGAGATAGCACCCTTATGTGACTTGCCATCCTAAAGCTTGATAGCTTCAAGTAGCCTGCTATAATGAGTGTGATCAGTAACACAACCTGATAAATTAGTCAGTTCAACCCACGGCTGGCTAACTGCTAACTTTACATTGGAGGTTGCATCACAAAATCTAGTGGTGACACTTCATGACTGCTAATACTTCAACATATTTCATTTCTACTGGTTAATTTAGAGGCATATAGCAGGATTGCAAAAATCATCTGGAGTGCTGCTGGTCCCAGTCACGTGCTATTAAGAAGCACCTAAATGTCAAGTGCCTGTGAAGAAATTTAACTAAACTGTGTTTCTAAGCTCAGGATATATAGTGCCAGCCATTCTTAAAGGATAGAATTGAGAGCAATATATTCTGAAACATACAACATATGGGTTCGGTTTCTTTTGGTGGTTAGGTTTTATTTGGAAGGAGAAGAGAGCAGATTGCCTCCCAAGATGTCTTAATGTCTGCAATTTTTGGTAATTCCAATGCTGCTTTTCATTGGATGAGCACTCATTTTCAATCATATGAATATGAATCAAGTATTAGAAAATAAGGCAGTACTGTGTGTGCAATGGGAGCACTCTAAATATTCATTTTGCTGCACTATACAATGCAAAAATTATTTCTGTACTTGAAATGGATAAACTGTTTTAAGAAGCAGCAAAGTGTGAAAGGAAGAAAATCACAGGGACAAGATCACCCATTATGTTATGGTATATCATGATTATGTTATGTTTGTATTATTACACAATATTATTTGTATTGTGGTTTCATCTAAAGACTCTGGATGAAATTGTAACACTATCAAGCTAAACCTAAGGGAAGGTGAAGAATTTTACAGGTAGGAAACAGAGACAGAAAGGGACCTCTTCAGCACCAGAGGTAAGAATTCAGCATCAACCTTATGAAACTCAAAGAGGTCTCCTGATAATAAAGCAAGGAATAAGCACTTCAAGGGCATGAGTCATCTGATCCAGTTTAGGACATTCAGCACACCCAAGAGATTCCTGTTTCTCCTCACTGACTCCAACTAGGCAATCCTGGGGCCACAAGAGGATGAGGTTTCTCCAAGCCTGGGGGAACTCACAGTGCAGCATGAGAGTCAAAATTTGTCTTACTTGCCTTCACTTCCTTAGCATCCTCATATGCTTGTGGATTCCTACAAAGATTGCTCTTTTTCTTATATTTATATCTGAAGACTTTATTACAGACTGTGTGAGAGTAAAGCACACCCTAACAAAATGTTCTTAAACTTTGATATTAATGCTTAGATTAGATTCATGTCCTGCTTATGGGTGGGTACTTGTAGAAGTACCTATGAAAGTTTGCCTAGATATAATCAGTGGACTACATCACATTAAGGTTTACTCCATCTTTTTAATTATTCTTTCTCCATCACCAACAGATAGTTGAAATTAGTAACATAAATGCCTGAAGAAATATACAGAAAATGATATTCAAAATTACTACATTCAAAGCACAGTAAATGATGAGGCTAAGCACTTCAGAGTTAGAAAACAGAATTCAGTTTGTCTGTGCAACAACAATCAGGTCTCAGCAGCTTCCACTTTCCCTACACTTTAAGTTAGATGCTTCTTAATTTAATTCTTTCCCAAACAGGAGTCTGCTCTTTGTACACTGAATAAATAGGGTTTTATACTTCTTTTTCATTCAGTGCAGTTGCCCTGAGCTTTCTAGATTTCATACCATCAAAGCATGCACTGATGAAAAAGTATTTGCTTCCTCCAGGCTACCTTTGTGGCATTTCCCCCTGCAGCATCTGCCTCAGTCTGTCAAATATCTTTGATTCAGAGCGGCAGTTTTAGCAATGCCTTAGGAACCTGAGTTGAAAAAAGTGGGGAGCTGAGAGAACATGAAGCCTGTGGGCAGAGCAGGGGGAGCAGGCAGGGAGCGACACAAACAGCAGGGCCCAGAAAGGAGGTAGGAGGTTGGAGACCAGAAAGAATTGGGAAGATGCAAGAGGTAGCAAATGAAATGGAGGAAAAGAGGGTGAAATGTGGCATATACAAAAGACTGGGAAAGATGAAAGGCTTGAGGGGGGTTAGCCAGAGCAAATGGGAGCACAAAGGGATCTGGAAGGTAAAGGGGAAACCATCCATCACCCACTGGGGCCCAAACCCTATGAAATCTGAAGGGAGATGCTCCATGCCCCTGCTTCCAGCCACCCTGGCACTGTTCCAACAGCCTGCACCATCTGCTGCCCACAGAGGACATACGAACCTGTACACCATCTGGTTGTCCTCCATGTCAGGCTTGAGCAAAAGACAATTTGGACTTGCAAAAGAAAACAGTGAGGTCCCTTAGGCTGTTGAATGGCCCCATTGAAGAAATAGCAGCAGACTTATCATGTAATTTGTTTCCAAGTAGGATGACCAATGGTATCAAAAGAATTGCTCTTATACAAGTCTATCCGGAAAGGAAAAGAGATTCGGAAAGGCATTCTGCTCCCTTTTCTAATTATATTAGTACACTGGAATTGCTCTAGCGTCCTGCATTTCACAGGAAAGGAAATCCAAGCCTTTCTCTTGGCAGTCCTATGTCACACGGGTAAAGGAACATATCTTCCTATCTATCTTGTAGTAGCTTCCTACATCCAGACAGTTTTAGGATAGACCCTCTGGGACCCGCCTCGTCACACAGTAGTACTATTGATGTCCCTACTACTCAGCATAATTCAGGTTGGCAGGGATGTCTGGAGCTCAGATGTAACTAACAAGGTTCACACAGGCTGCTTGGGCCTTGTCCAGTCTCATTCTGGGTGGAGGTCTCCAAGGCTGGAGATCCCACAGCCTGCCTGTATGCCTGATCTAGTGTCCGATGGCCCTCACAGCAACTTTTTTTCCTTATACCTAACAAGACATTCCCTTTCCGCAATGCATGGCTGTTGTCTTTCACCCTTTCATTGTTTACCCTTGAGAGGAGCATGGCCCTGCTGTCTCTCACCCTCCTATCAGAAAGCTGAAAAGCACCATTACCTGCCTCTGCAGACTACTTTTGTTCAAGCTGGAACAATGGGGCAGCTGACCCATTCTCTTCAGATGATCTGTGCTCTCACCCCATGGCCATGCCACCTTTCTGTGGAGTCACTCCATTTATTCATATCTATCGTACCAGGGCATACAACACCAGCTGTAGTACCTCAAACTCCTGGCTACGCTAAGTGATTGGTGGTCATCTTTGCAACAACATGCTGTTGACTTAAAGTTCATCTTGCTCTCCACTGGAGCCCAGGCACTCTTGCTGCAGAGGCTGTGCCCTAGTTTGATGGAGTCTCTCCCACATGAAAAACTTTGCTCATCTTCTTCTATCAGCCATGAATGTTGCTGATGGCTGACATCTCTAACAAGTATTCATCTAGACAGTTAATAATTCCAAGAGCCAAACCACAGTTGACAGACCACATGCAATATAAGCCGAAAGTGCCATGTCCCTCAATGAACCCAAGGCCATAACACTGTCACTCATGATTTCCTTTTGTTGTCATGTTTCTGTGACTCTTTCTCAGTCCCAGACATGTCTGGGATGTCACCAAAGGTGGTTTTCCTCATTGAGCATTCATCAGTAGCCAGCAAGTGTTCACAATGGCAATGAATGGTAAATTTGGAGATGGGGAGTGTGAGGAAAGCAAGTGGTTAACACTGAAGGGCAAAGCACTTGTTCTATCATAGATGAGTTATCAGATTTCTTGATTTGCTTTTGCTAATAGTAAATATGCAAACTGTGCAAACCTTCAAATAAAATCTTGATGTTAATAACTTGATGAAACAATTTTTTAGATATCTAGACTCTAAAAAGGGACGCTGAAGAACACATTAACCTAAGATGAAAATGCTCAGTTATGGCATAGGATTGTAAAAGAGAATGTGATAGAACTATTTTGAAGTTTGTGTTGTCTGTCCTGTGCATATTTTCAGACTCATCTCCTTACTGGGAAATGTTATACTCACTTGATTTTCAAGTAATTTGTTTTACTTTAAAACATTTCTTTTTAAATTTAAACACCACACACAGTCTGATGATGATTCGGCATACACAGTTGTATTTTATTTTTAGTATCATGACAGATAATTTCTAAAGCAGGGATTCTGAATAGCTATTCCTCATCATCTACAATGTTTTCTTGTAGTAAGCCTGCATAATACAGTAAAGGAAAGTTCCCTTTCATGGGAAAGTACTCTATGTCTTCTGAACTATTTTTGTATAATAATATGGGTATAGATTAATTTTAACGAGTACATCTGTATGTATCACCAGTTTTAACTCTAAATAGTGAATACAAAGTTTCAAGAAATCCAAATGCATATATCCTGCCTGAAAATTATCTGGAATTCTTTTTGCAGTACTGAGGTTTTTTTGGCAGTGTATACATATGCTTAACTATTTTTTTAACCATTTTGCAAGTTGCCTACTTTGCTGGTACTGATTAAGAAAACCCTAGGTTTTCACTCATTTATGGGTACATAATAAAGGAAAAGTACAAAGTAGATGAACTGACAGATCAAAATATTAAAAATACTACAGTAATCTTTTTGAGAACTGGATCAAATTGGGTAAACAGGGTCACAAAGATAAAAATGTTATAATTCTAAGTTTCAGTTTCAGTTGCTAACCCCACCAGACTTGCAGATCTTGAGGTTTTCAGGTAAGAGGCTAAAAGCTGGAGATGAGTAAGGTTTGATTTGACAACCACTGAAAACAGAGAAAAGAAGCTTCATCATTAAATATCCATAGGATTCTAAACTATCTATCTCAAAAAAGAAAGAAATAGGACCAGGAAAATTGCAGGGAAAAGCAACAGGGACAATCACAGTTACTGGATGGCTTTCATTAAAAACAATAACTAAATAGGCTAGGGAGTCTTAGTCTGCAGGAGAGAAGATTCAAGGTCTTTGGCTTGATAGATGGAGAAAAAGCTGTACTACATGACGAGAAGTTAATTACCACACTGGATAGGCAATACAAGAATACACTTTAAGAAGTATCAGTTTAATCAAGATGGTTATAATGCATCCTTTCATGCTTGTGGTACACTTAAAATATTCTCTAACCAGCTGTGGCAAAGCAAAAAGTCATGGTTACCTGTGACTAGCATTCAGCTGGATGAACTTCTATAGGCAGGGCAGCTCACTTCTTTCAAGACTCAAATTACCTCTGCTAGCATTTTTTAAAACATATGAAAAATATTTTACCTTAACATCTGTGAGACTGGGAAGAATTAGTCCTTGTTGACAGGTAGCAGCAATTTGACATATCATGGTTAATCAGTCTGAGGAGGTAAGCAGGCAATCTGTAGCAGAAATCACAAGTAAACCCCTTTCCTATTGAATCTTAAATCCTATGTTCTTCTCTTGAAAAGCTCTACTTTAAGTTGTTACTCATGTTACACATAAACCACTTATATGATCACTAGGAAGACAGCACATGCTGTACATCATCTGCTACCCAATAACAGCTAAAATTGTCTTTGTTGTTGAACAGGCCCAAGCAAACCGGCCACAGCCAACTGCTAGATCCCCGTGCAAAAGCCTGATGCAACAACTTCCTAAATCTTCTGAACAGAGTTAGGCACAACTGCACCAAGTAGGAACTTCTCCTTTAAACCATGCTCATTAATGCCACGATACTTACACTGCAGTTTTCACTGACAGTCTTTTCATTTAGAGGTGTATTTTCTACCAGGCATCCAGATCCAGCAGTAGATGTGTAACACTTCTGCTAAAATACCATAAAGAGGTGAACTGGAGAAGTACATAAAGGAAAAAGATACTCAGAAGCTGAAGTACTTAAATAACACCCTCACTGAGCTGTCTGAGCTGGGTAAGTGACAGTGAGCTAGAAATCTGGGTAAAAGAGAATTTAAAGTGAGATACCAAGAGAATTTCCTGCATTGGGTAAGTTTTTCTTGCCCTAGCAATAACCTTCCCTGTGACATTCAAGTATTTCCTGTCAAAGCCAAATGGACAAAGTCTGAGGCACTGATACTGTTGGCATTTTGCTTTTCCACAGAACATTTTCATACAAGGAATGAATATTAGCTTCTCAAGGTTAAAGGGCTAGGAAGAAGAGGCACCTGAGGTCAGTTGCATAGCTAAACTACAATTGCTTTCTGGAGAGAAAAACCTAACATAAGGCGCAAGACATAGCTTTCAAGTAACACTTCACCAGCTGAAAGGGAAACATAGCCTCAAGGACTTGGAGTTTTGACCTAGATTTCCCACCATCCATGGCAGTATTGACAACGTGCACTATACAAGCAAGCACACAACAGAGACCCTGCACAGAAGCTTCCACCCATTGACAGCTAACCTAGCAGCCCTCGGAGGCAGGGAGTTCTCATTTTGTGAGTCCCTATGGGCATTTGTCCCTCCTTGCAACAGAAGGGGATTTATTGAATGACCCAGGTGGAGATGGTATGTTATAAGAAATATTAAATGAGAAGAACAAGGAATTCTCATTTACTCACTGGCTAGGAAAATGCACTCAGGGAAAGGAAATAAGCATGCTAGAGAAACCAATGAAAGTTAAGATATCATCTGAGGATTTCTAGCATAAACATAATCACCAAGACTATCTTCAGCTGGCTTCAGCAATTTACATCTGCCCATACCTGGGTAAACTGGAAGTTAAATGGTCTTCTCATGTTGAGTTGCCAGGTTTTTTAAAAAGAACAATTGTGGCTAAAGGAAAGAGAGCTTATGTCTTCCCCTCTTCCCTTAGTAATGATCATCTTTGCCATAAATGCAATAA
This sequence comes from Psittacus erithacus, assembly GCA_009867235.2. Taxonomy (NCBI): domain Eukaryota; kingdom Metazoa; phylum Chordata; class Aves; order Psittaciformes; family Psittacidae; genus Psittacus; species Psittacus erithacus. Next base: position 46,847 of record WYDI02012839.1, on the reverse strand, counting down.
AATAAAGATGGACAGACATGCTTGCTTTTTTGTATCTATTAGGCTAAAGAGCCCTGTTCCAACTGTCCCTGGAAAGGCCAGGACCATTTCATCCTTTATCTTCCATTGGTTTTCAAGGGGCATGGTCTGGGGAGGGTTAAAGAGAGAAAGGATGTTTTTATAATGTCAAAAGGAACTCGGTATCAAATTCCAGATATCTTGAAGAGGTGATCAGAAAATCTGCACTTGAAACTCTAGCTTGAAAATCTAAAGACATCTAAGCTAGGTCAATCATATTGTCAGATACTAGAACGATCATTTGCTGTAGAATATGTACTCAATGCTGCTTATGTGGGTATTAGACTGAGTGCTGGAACATCCAGTCCAAGCTAGTGGGATTCAGTTCCACTGATTTGCGTGAGAATTGGAATCTCTATGATAAAATGCCTGTGTTTCCTTGGGATTTCTACATGCACTCAAAATTTCTTGGTTGTTTTGGAAAGGCAAAAATGCATATGTTCAGCCCAAGGTTAATTCTCAGATTAATACTGTCGATGAATTTGTCTCATTGACTAAGCTACAAAGAAAAGGAACTGTGTAAGCAGAATAACCAGAAATATCAGATGAGGACAACGGATGTAAATCTTGACATGACAATAGACTACACAGACATAAAGAGGAAGTTACCTTGATTGTTTGGACATACTCAGAGAATGGGGGAAAGAGAAGAAAAAGAAGCCCCACAAATACTATTTTCATTTCTTAAAATGGAGATATTTATTTGTTAAGATAATTAAATCCAAATTATAAATAACATAATAGTACTTTTGAAAAATTCCATCAAAATTAAACAAAACAATGAGCCTGTCCCTTCTGATCATGCTCATTGAGACCCTGCAGCTATGAAAAAAGGCATGGGCTACTATAAAATTGTGATTTGTTTCTGTCCACTTGCACAAATATTATAAATAAGAGTCTCCTTATAAAAATCACATGAGATGCTTGTGGCGTATTTTGTAAAATGCAGCTAGAAAAAGACAACAAGATACCATTAATAAATAATACATTCAGTAACAAAGCAATTCTTGCTATTGAGAGACATCTAGACATTTGGGGGTACAGTCACCATAAAACCACCTGAAAAAGAGACGTTCTTCAAAGGAGCACTGCACACTACTTGAAAATGGATTCTGTTGACATAGTAGAAAATACATTATTGCCAGGCAAAGAAAGATAAACCCTTAGTCCTTGTAACAGTGTCAGCCGACAGCAAACATTTGCTACATTGAAGAGAATTAGATAGAAGCCCTAATCACAAGACTCTAAACAACAACACACTTTTGATGTTTAACACAATCCACGCAAGTACCTTTGCCCCGAGCGTGCCAAAATGATGGTGATTCAAGATGTTTACCCAAGTGCTCACGTCATTTTGACACAACATCCAGCCTATACAGCTTACACACATCATAAATGATACAATAAATATAACATGCCTGTCATGGAAAGTAAGACAAATCCATGGAATTATGCAACCTCAGAGGCAAAATGGTTTGCTTATCTACTTTAAAACCATCTCAAGACATTGAACTACCACATTATCATCACATTTTTCAATAAACTGGGCAAGATAAGAAGGAATACAAATCAAAGTACTAGAATTACTCAAGAGCAAAATTTACCAGCAAACACTGACGTGGTCCCACATCACATTACTCCTTTGGAAATACTGTGTGAAAGAGTAAAAATGGCAATTATGCCCAGTCCCCAAAGAGACAGGAGACACCTTGTATCTGTGCTGCCTGGGCTATTGTATACCAGCATTACTATAAACCGCAAACTGATCCCAAGTCAGCTTGTTTTAGACAAACACTGAGCTCCTTCCAAACATATGTATGATTTGGTATATTTCACCATTGATTCAAGCGTCGCTTGAGGAGGAAGGCTTGACCTTTGTCATAGCCAGGCGCTGCAGACAGGGTCAGCTACAAAGCAGGAGATCTGAGATGTGCAGATGGTACGACAGAGAAGGTGAGACCAGGGACCTGCTATAGGTTGAAGCAAGCAGAAGCCACTCATGATCCTTCAACCAATGCTTCCTAGGCTCCTTGCCTTCAAAAAGCAGAACACCAGGGAATTGGTGTCTTCTTTCCGGTGAAGAGCCAGCTGCGGGTTCCCTGGTCCCCTGTGGCTAGGCAGGTATTTCAGGGTCATTGTAACTTGGGGATAAGGGAAAAAATGTCCCTCCTGAAATCACTGACTTCTCATGAATACCTCAGTCAGGTAAATGCAAAATTCATAATTCTGAAAAATCTTTGTCTGGCCTATTTCCATTCCAGTCAACCTCAAAACTCCTTATCTTTCCAGCCAGAGCAGCCCTATGAGGCCACACCTGGGAAGAAGTCTCATTTGCTGGAAATTCAGATTGATTTTCCCTTACAGTGCTGGAAAGAAGCCTGCTTAACTTTAGGAAGAGAGCAGTTTGTTTATTACCATCCTGAGAGTAAAGCTTCCTTTACCAGAATCTGAGTACTGTCATGAAAAGGGAAAGAGATGAAAGAGGATGTGGTTCACTGCAAAAACTGCTAGAAATATCTTCTTCCCATTTCACTTCTCTTTTCAGTATTTTTACGCTACAGAGCTCATACTAATAATCCAGCTCATGGACATGACATTCAAATAAAAACACATGCAGTCTTATATTCATCATCATCCACATGCTACATTTCACATTTCATTATCAAAGCAATGTACCACTCTATAAAAATATCACAGTGAAGCACCCTTAATTTCCTTCATGCCTTTGTTTGCTTTTCTCTTAAGCCTTCAGAAATAGCTGGATGAAACCAGCATGGACACAGGTTGAAGCAAGGTGCCCAGAATGCATAAGAAACAGAAAGGTTTAGAAGTCCCAAAGGCAGGATTGATGTGTCACCTTGAACTGCTAGAGCTGGAGAAGATGAAAATGGCTCTGCAGGATTTCAGTTGCTAACTTGGATACTCATAACTGTCCCGAAATACATCTTTTTTTAAAACAAAAAGAAAAAATCTAGTTTTCTAAATAAAAATAGGAGACATTTCTATCCTGTGCTCAGGGTGAAAAAACAGAATTTACAGTGAATCATTTACACATTCAGACTTCTTGCTCTTGACCCATAAGTGACTAAAGTATGGCATGAAAACACTTTGCGCTGTCTTCCCTTCCACAGCAAAAAAAAGAGCCATGACCAGCTATTTGATTGTTATAGCTGTCGCACTTGAAGATTCTTCAGATTTCAAGAGGGTTTAGACACCTGCTGGCTCATCCCTCAGCAGATATCTCGGCTCCACTGCAGCACTAGGAGGCTGCAGTGCAGAGCCAATCAGCCAAGGGGAGCTCCCAGCACCTAGCTCTGCTGATGAGCTTCTGAGAAATGTGAAAGGCTGGGCAGGGGATGACATACCCATGCTTCATGAGTTTCCAGCTGGGAGTCTGCTTCTCAGACTCAAAACTTTTCTTCCCAGCATGACCCCTTGCCATGTCCCAAGGAGGGAACACACAGCTGGAAGCAGAAGGCAGCGGCTCCTGCTGAGCCTTCACCAAGCAAAGGATAGGACCATGCTACACATTTCATCCCAGGGATCATATCACCTATCGCTACCTCCTGGCTCTCCTCTTGCCTGGCTGAATTGAGAGCATCCAGCAGCCCCAGGACCCCGAACCCCTACGCAAGCCTGACCCCACTGCTCAGCACAAGGGAGAGACCCTGCAGCAACCTGTAGCATCTCCCAAAGCCCCAAGAGGTTCAGGAGACAGGGGTTGTCCTCCAACCCCAGCACAGGTATTCAGCAGTATCCAGGCAGTGTTTTTTAATGCCTTGCTTTCTCACCCAAACAGTTCACCCTCCATAAAAGAGTAAATCTCCCTTAAGTTAAAATGTAGACTACTAGTAAATTCTTCAGTGGTACAGAAACCTTCCTTAGTGCAATTGCTGTACATTACATATAGTAATAATTTAGGTATTAGATGAGAATCTGAGAGATTTTCATTACATGCAAACAAAAGATGAAAAATAGCATGTTCAATTGGAAAAATACATGTACCAAACCCAAAAGGACAACGAGATTTACTATGAGTGCACTAAGATATTGCAGAGTCAAGGTTGTACTGCATGCAATTTTGGCTAAAACCCAAATACACTTAGAGCCAGCCTGGGTTTTATGAAAGCCAGATGACTTTTTGGACTTCTGGTGGTTAAGAGGAAGATAATTTGTCTGCATTGACTTCATTGTTGAACATCATATATAGTGTTATGAAAAGAAGATACTGTGCACAACACAGGAAAAAAAAGTAAGACCAACATTTTTAAGACAACCAGCATCTGAGAATAGAATTGAGCCTTAGATATAAATTGTCATCAAAAAGGAAAGAAAAAAAAGATAATAAGGAAAGATTTTTTCCTCCAAAAACTATCAGAAAAGAAAAATTGCAGACAAATGGCGGGGGAAAGATCATGGCATTACATCAATAAAGTCTAACAAAATTATTTAACAATGAATGGAAATACTAGCAGGCATTACATCCATCATGGACAATAAATTACTTAAAATATCTAATTCCCAGATACAGCCAGTCAATTGTGAGGCTGCACACCACAGAAAAATCCCTTTTTCATTTTCATTTGGCTTATACAATATATTTGACAGATAGAGCAGCACATGGATCACGTCTATGCAACTTGCTGAAACAAGGACATGACTTAGATAATTATTTGATTTCAGACTGTGACACCCTAGCGCAGCAGATGTTCGAAATGCAGTAAGATATCTGCCTTAAAAAACCAATGACTAGCATAAACAACTCATGATCTACACTTGTGGGGAAAAAAAAATCAGTAGCTTACAGAACAGGCAGAAAAATTTGGCATTGCTTTAAAACATCTTCATTCAAAATTTTCATTGGATGAATTCCCACAGGTTTGAGAACAGACAGCTGGTTAGAATCAAGGCAATTCTAATGATTTGATGGGAGTCATTATGGTAAAAGACCAGAGAGTTTGGCTTATAAATTGAAGGGCAGGGCAGAGAGAAGAAAGCCTAATGAATACATGGCTTTTCACTTTCCTACAATCTGTGTTATGTGAAGGCAATGTCCTTATGGTACTTGGTAACAATGAGGGTAGATTTTAACAGAGAAGCATAAATTCAGTCAGATAAACAGGTTTGTTCATTCATTGTTTTCACTGTGCAAAACAGATAAACCTTTAAATTTTATAAATGGTTTGGGACTTTTTTTCACTTTACTTCCCAAGCGCAAAATAACTAACTTTCAAAACATGGAGGCTAAATTTGGTCTCCATTCAGCTGTCAGAGAAATCACCACAGGAAGAAACATTTCAAACATTCTGGTGTAAGTGCTGCAATAAGAAACCTGAATTTTAATTCTGAGTAAATATAGTCATTAGTACTAACAAGACGTGAAATACTGCCTACAATCTTGCTTGCACAGAACCTGAAGTGTTTTATGTCTCTCTGTTATGCTTTTAGGTTTAGATTCCAGATGAAAGTTCACTGTAGCGCAGAGGAGATTTTAAACTTGAAAACACAGCAGGTTTCACCCCTGTACAACAAGAACTGAGGGAAGGAGAAGCAAAAGAATAAAGACCTAACATCTGTTACTAACTTTAGGTCCCAATTCAGCCAAGCATCTAAATGCATGCTTGCACTCCTTTATGTTTATGACAAAGACTGTCATCTTGCATATTTTTCTCCTTTCTGATCTTTGTCTAGTTCTTTAGAAACCACAACTAAATGGCAGTACATAAACAGTAAGACTTCAAAAGATTTGAACCTCTGTCCAAAGTTTCGTTTTCTTTCTTTTTTTTGGCCATATTTGGAGTATAACATTTAATCTTTTCATCTAAAGACACTACACAGAGTAGTCTTAAACTGGAAGCTTTGCAGACTTATGGACTTGAACACAAATATAGAAGGGCAGAATAACTTTAAAAAATCAGGGGAAACACATATGTCTAACATAGAGTTTGTTGAATTACTGTATTTTAGGAGAATGAAAATGGGATCTTTTTTCACATGTAAAATTTGTGCAAATTTTTCTTCACTAAATGATTTTAAAGTAATTCTACAAGATACTAATCAGTGTTTGAGCAGTAAACTTTGTGGTATCAGCTATTCTGTTTATATTTATATAACTGTGTGCCTATATATTATTTAGATAGTCTACAGAGACCTCTAAAAAGGATACATAAGAGTTCTGACTGACAGTTCATTCCATTTTCAGTGCAAGGTAACAAGCACAAACAAAAGAAAAAAACCTACTGTTTCTGCCTGTGCATAGAACAATTCTTGGAAATGCTTATGGGGCAAGAGTTTCAAGGGCACTCACTGCTGACTAACCCATTATTGGCTCAATGGGGATTTCATTATTGATGTAAATAAAACCACAGTGTTTTTTGGAAGTCCTTGCCCTGTGCAGCATGAGGCATTCACCTTTCAGTGACCTCCTCATATATACAAGCCTCATACTCAGATAAAACGGCTTTCAGCTATGGACAGGTCTGTTTTATAACAGGCATGCAGCATGACCAAATGATACACTAAAGGACTTATTTCCAGTCATTTCAGTGTACTCAGTTTTTAGTACATTCAAAGTCCAGTCCTTTAAAATTCTTTAATACATGATCTTCAGCATCAAAGTCCACACTTGAAGAGCCCTCGCACAACTAAGAAATGCCAGCATATGGGAGACTTCAACCAGGCAGAGCTGCAGCTAAAATAACTTCTTTTTATTGGCAGTGCAGCACGCTCTGTATCATCTGCTGAAACTCTACAGCTCAAGAGGCAGCAATCAACTTGCATATTTGCAGAAGCCCTGCCAGACTACTCCAAAACAGTGTTCTCCTGAAAAGCAGTCATCTTCTGTCAGCTCTGCTCTGAATACCAAAAGCGATGGGCACCCAAAAAGAAAACTTGTGCTCCTGAAAAAAAAGGAATGTTTATTTTCAGCACATGTAGGGATTATAAAAAAACATTCAAGCATTTCCTAAAAAAATTATTACATGCAGAGAAGTAAGAGAAGTTGCTCTTATGGCACTCTCCAGCACACTGAGATCCTGGTTGAAGACATCCAAGCAGGGACTTGCACATAGGTCTCAGTATTCCAGATTATGCTGTTCTAATCAAAATCTATTTTCTGCTGTGCATCTATTCAGTGAAAATGTTGCCTTCATTATCACAGTAATCATACAACAAAAAAGGTTCATGCAGAATATCTAGGTTCCCTAACTTCTTGGTAAGAATTTAACTTAATATGTTATGTATCCGTAATTGCTGCCTTCCAATAAACAGAAAATGATGCAACTCCTCTTTGCTATAGGCCCCATCTGAGCAAAACAATTCATTGAATATACAATTAGAAATCAACAGGAACTATTAAAAAGGTACTTCAGTGTTTTACTGAACATCAGCTTATTCATAAACCCAGAGAAAAATTACTTGTGGTGTTGCTTTCTTATATGCACGATGGACTCATTCACAGTAGTTAAATGCAGTCTAAAACAAAAAAGGATTTAACATGGAAGGTAAAGAAACCAAATAACAGAGTAAATTCCAGGTGGTCTGAGTGCCAAATACTCATTTGCTTTAGAGAGACTCAAACGGGATAAACACTTAGCTCAAAAGAAAGCTGACCAACTCAATAGCAGCAGGGCCTACTCAGATGATTTTAAAATGCAGGTTTAATAAGCTCTTCTGAGAATTGCCAGGGATCTAAAGTGTTCCAGGGTAAGCAGCGGGCAAGTCTCCAGAGGGATGAACTGCCGTCAAGAGGCCCAGCACTCCTGACTGTGAAGCAGGAAAAGCCAACCTTGCCACAAGCAATTATCTAGGATCTGTTCTGCAACCAAGGAGCAGCATCCCCCACCCCATGCAAAGCCTGAACGCTGGTTAGGGCAGCATCGGTAGGTGCCTCACAAAGCCACAGCTGTATGCTCACAAACAAACTATACACCACTAGGGAAAAAGCTCAAGCTTTTACTCCGCTCTGCACAGCTTAGCCTTACAGACACAGCTGGAGCATTTTCAGAGTCCTGAGGAGACCTCTGAATGCAGCCCATGTTCAGTAAAAGCACGAGTCACCATCTGGAGGTGCCTGTCTCTCCTGATTGTAGATAGAGCCCACACAACCATTTTCAATTAACAACACTGCTTTCTTTTTCTTCCAGCTGAAAAGACAGAATGAGATTCATTTTTAAGTATGTGCAGTAACATGAAGAGGCTGAATACACTACAGCTCAACCTGTTGTAACAAAACCTGAAGAAAATGAATAATCAGGGAGAAATACGTAGCTATTTAAGTTCTCACTGATGCCAAAGAAACATCAGCTAAGGAGGATAGGTTAAGTCTCCTGTTTGGTGTTTGTGTTACACTTTGGAAAGCGAGTTTGCTAATATTTAACAAAAAGGCATGAAAGTCTTTTATTAATTGTTCTGTTCAAAAACTACCAAAAAGTCAAACATCTGATAGATTCCAAGTGATAAAATCTGGGAATTCAAGGAAAGAGAAGTCATTTTGCAACAACTGCTTTGAAAAATGCAGCTTCTTCCAACCTCTTTCTCTTTTCCAGTGATGGAATTACCAACACCTAACTGAAGTCATATTAATGATTTGGAGCTAACTCTTGCTGGATTTATCAACACTTAAAAAGAAAAGATGGCTCGAAATGACAGAGTATATTAGCTATCTTATCATTTTTTAAAATCACACTTCTAACCACAAGGTGGATGGTCATCAGGAACTATAAAACAGAGATCCTTTAGGATAATATCTTGAGACATGAATGTAAGTCTAGATGATCCCAGATGAAGATCTGATGGAACTACACGACATCAAAGAGGTCCCATTAGAGAGGCCACAGCCCAAAGAGTATCCCCCAAAGAGCCATGGACCTGGGGCATAGGCATTTCTGGACAAGGTCTGATGAATATTGTTCACTAGGAAGTATCAGCTAATGGAAATCCCAAGTTATGATTTCATGAAGGAGATGGAAGGATAATAGCTAGTCAGTCCATTTTAAATGTGTGTTTTGGGGAGAGTGGCAGAAGAAAAGGGAAAGAAAGATTCTTCAGCATTATTCTTTGTTTGACTGTATTTCCCTTTCTGTTTAATCAGTTTCACCTCCTCATAGCATCTTGCTTTGCTGCCATCTTGCAGAAAACCATCAGTAGGTCATAGGTAGTCCATTTTCTGCAGTCACTACCAGATGAAAATGTCTTACAGTTGCTTTGAACTGGGGATCTTTATAAAGAATTGCTACACTCCAATTTGTTACACCACTGATTTGATCTTCCTTTTTTTCCAGCATCATCTAGCTCTTCAAGAACTGCCTGTCCTTCATATAACCTGCACTTCTTCAAATGCTTACTAATCTACTGAGCTGAAGAAAAGAACCAAAGCAGGCAGCAAATGGTGACATAACATTCACTTCCTTCATTATCCTCCATTTTAGATCAGAAGTTTCCTCACTCCTGTTCTCCTTATTAATTACAGGTGAGTGTGAGCCAGATAACAAACTGGTTTCCATGAAGATGTATGGAGGAAGAGTTCTACATTAACTACCATAGTTCAGACATTCACTTTAAAAAAGAAAATGTTTTCCTTAGCTTCAGCTCCCACAGAGGTGCAAACTCAACAGCGTATGTTATGACACCTTTTTGATGAAGGTAACAAAAATGTGAAAGTAGTCATGTTGACAAAATTGCCAATATTTCTATATTCTACACAAGTTAAACTGTAACAGCCTTGCACCTTTGACTTCTGTAGCTGGTTCACCCCAAGCTTGGTATCTTCATTTCAACAAAAATACAAAAATACTACATTCGTGAATGACAGTCCTTAGCCTTATAGCAAGGTCTGTGCCAAAATTATAAATGCTTTTATTCTCACGAGAATGCACACTCCTCTATGATTCTAGCTTGGTGGCTTCTGTTTTGCTTGTCTGCTTTAGAAGGCACTCTGAAGACTTCATAATCAACAGGAAGAAGTTTTACATAGTTTTGGTGCAAGTTCAAAAATTGGTCTTGATTTAGTCAAAAGCATATGCACCCCCAAAAATAGGATATCTAGGGCAATTTAAGTATGAAATATCTTCCATTCACAGCTCTTCTTCTTACAAATGTGGAGCATACCTTTATTCCTATGCAGAGCACTGACTCCAGTGCTCCCGTAACTTCTATACATTGCCATCTCTGTGACAAAACTAATAACTAGAAACGTTAAGAAATAATTTGGCCAGTTTCAACTAGTTCTCATTGAAGATTAATTACCATAGCTTTCAAACTGGCAAAGACTTGTACAGCTGTAGCCATACTATCAGACAAATTCAGGGAGTGGCACTGGAAATAGACACTGGAGTAGGGAATTTCACTAACAAAATAAACATTATGGTTTCAATGCTTTAAGGAAAATATAGCAACACAAGCAATGAAATTTGACTAAGGTCACTGCAATTAATGGACTGGAATCAATCAGTAGGTAAATGCTGGATAGATACAATCATTCTGAACAAAGTTTGCCATGACTGCAAGATGCTGATTTCTCATGGTTAACACTTAAGATTGAGCCTCCGGGATTTGCATGTGCCTGTTTTTAAGCAGAAGTAAGATCCTATTCCCTGATGTGACTTCCTTCCTGAAGAAGAATACAACTTCAGACCCTTGCATGCAATGCACTATTTCACATCAATGATCCTTCACATGGACACCCCTCCTCCTCCGAGATTTAGACAAGGCAAGCCACATGCTGAGCAGCAGCACAGACAGAGCATATTTACTCCCAACACTTCTGTCAGGCAGCTGCCACTCTCATGTTCCCAGCTGTTTTGCTATTCTTTTTTTTGTGACTGCTTTTGTCACAAAGCACTTACATTGCTCTCCTACATCCCTTTGTACTGACTGGGCAAAAGGCTAATTGCTGGCCACTGTTTTCATTGGCTGACAAGTCAGCCAGCTAAACCAGATTTTGCTCTCTCAGAAGAGACCTTTATTTTTGTTTCTATTTTTTCCCTTGGCTGCCAGCTTTCTGGAAGCTCTAGAAAATTATTTATCCTTGAAGCTTTTACTTCTCCATTAAATGTGGCTGTCTTTGTAAGATGTAGCTATATTCACTAAACATAAATGTGGACTGAACCAGAATTATTAATTTCTCCAACATCAGTTACACATCACATATCCTGAGTCTCTCCTACCTCCATAATTTTTTTGGAAGCTATCTCCTTGCAGACATCAGGATTGCAGATATCAGAAGGGACAAAGACCACAGGCTGCAGATTCAGTCTGCCTCAGTCTTACATAGGTGGGGAATACAACATCTTCAAATACCCAGGACACCAGCTGAAGACGAACAAGCCAGATGCTATGAAACACTGCACAGAGTTTTCCTACAAAAATACATGTTTTTCTCTTGCTCTTCTAATCCAATTATTTTCCCAAGACATGGAAGAAAAGCCAAGTATTGGTAAAAATACAAAAAAATGACCAACAAAGAGGCAGTTCCCCCTTACTCTCCTCATTCCCTCCCACCCCAAGGAAATGCTGGCATCCTGCTGAAGTGATGTTTTAGCACATCATGTTTCAATTGTTGTTCTCACAGATAATATAACTTCTAAAGCACTAAAAATTACACAACTCAATGCATAAGATAAACACAACACAGGCACCTCCTCTTCTCTAAGAAAGGCAGCTCAGTAGAATTCTACCATAGAGAGCAGCACAGAAAATATTTTACTTTCAAATCTTTCCTCGTCTAGGTCCCGCAAAATAGATAAAACAACCACAACAAAGGGAACAAATTAACAAGTGACATTCCATCAGCATGTTGACTGTACTTTTAACCAAAATAACAAAGATAAACAGGTCATAGAAGCACATTTGGATTTTATGAGAACAATATCTAGAATGCTATTTAGTCCAAATCTCCATGTTACAGCTTAGCCCTATAAGCCTATGGAACTGTGCCCATTTCATTCTTGGAATATCCATATTTAGTAAGAAGATTTTTATTATGAAAAATAGGTTTAAAAAGCAAAACATCATATTTTTCCCCCAGTGTCCTACATAGATAGTTGAATTATTCATATTCAAAGAAGAGCCATGGATTTTGCCTTTTTTTTTCTCTTTTTTTTTTAATTATATCTATATAACTTGCAGCTGGTAGTCTACAAAGGGGTGTCAACATATGATAGGACACACAGCCCAAAATACTAGCACTTTGGAGCTAAAACAGCACAGGAAGTTGTGGAAACCTAATGACAGTTTTGTTGTTTCAACACTTTGACTAGAATTTCAGCTACTAATGATGGAAGTATAAGAAAGAGAACATTGATCCGGATTTTTAAAGTTAATGGTGATAACAACTTGCAGCTGAAATTGCACCTTGAACCGAGCTGGGATTCTCTTCTTGTCCTACAGTGCTAAACCAAAGCTAACAAACAAAAAGTTCTCTCACTTACATGGTGATAGGACCATCTGCTGCCCAAGTAATAACCCAAAACAAAACAGTCCTTCAGGCACTGCATTAGCTGGAGCAGTGTGCGTGCAATGCGCACACAGACATAATTCACCTGCTGGGAGGAGAGAGGCTGCCTATGTAAGGGCCTGCCATTTTCCTTTTTAATTGCTGGCTATGCAGCTTTCAGTGCTCCCAAAGGCTGTTTCATTTCTCAGACTACCTTTAACCAGAGACAATCTTGCGAGAAAAGTACAAGTCTTTAAGGCTAAAGTTACAATCCAAGCAGAAGAGCTAGTCACACAAACAGAAAGGGTTTTCAAAGCTTCAACTCATTTAAAATTACACTTAACATTCATTTCTGCAGTGTTTCTGCATATAAGCAAATGAAGAACCTCATTCTGCATTCTACTGAACACCTCAAATACCCTTGACAGTCAATGAACATCTGGAGTCCAAATGAATACAGAATTAATCCCTAAGGCTGGACAGCCAAATAGGTCAGGAACCACCCCTACTACAAAAGTCACTGTGGAAATCTTTGAAATCTTGCAGCAGGGCAGCTGAAACCAGGCTGCATTTCACTACTGGTTTTGTAACACACTTTTCATTTTCAGACCAATTTGCCTTAACCAGCGCTTGCCCACAATATAGCATTATCATAACTATAAGTGCAATGACCTAAACTACTCTGATAAAAACTACAATAGGTAGGTCTATCCATACTGAGTAGCAAGGCATTCCTAGGACATTCTTCTAACCAGATTCTTAGCACCCTTCACTCTCCCAAGAGTCTTCAGAGGAGCTGATGGTACTTGGCCCCTGGGTCTTTTAAGCCTTTCCTTTTTCTTCCACTGGGGAGGGGAAAGGAAAGGAGGGGAGGGAATAGGAAAGGAAAGAATCAAACAAAGTCAACAGCACACACATGCTCTCCTACACACAAGCATACCCAAACAGAGGGAAAGGAAAAAAAAGGAAAAAAAAGGAAAAAGGAAAGTTGTATGAGGTGCCAATCTGGAATGAAATGGATTTTTGAACAGATAGTCATATTTGGCACTGCCAGTAAAAGCTTGTGGGTGGCCCTGTGTCTCTCTGAGCCTTAATGCCCTTTTTACATCGGTCATTTAAAAACATCCCCCAGAAAGTTCAGCTGTGCTGCTTCTGACATTATTTTCATAATGCTGCTGAATGGACTCGGCGAAGAGATCCTCTTCCCCCCATGTCAGTTCCATAAGGCAGTATACATTAAGGACATATTCCATTTGGCCTTCAAGTAACATTTTTATGGTCCATGCAGATGCACAATTATTTTCCCTTTAAAAAGAAACAACAGAAAACAGAACACTCTGTTGTAGAGAGTTGAAATTAAAAACTATGAGACCTCCCAAACAGACTCCCACAATCCTCAGGCAGAAGACTGGATTAAAGGGTCCTCACATCGTTCTAGCTGCATTCTCAGTACACCACTTTTATGAAGAAACCAGAGCTGTAGAAATTCCTCTGGCATGGCATGGAATCCAGAATCAGGCAGGACATTGTCATAGTAATGATGGCTAATAAACTTCCCATGCAGGTCCACCGAGAATGGCCAGAAGCCATAAATTGTTACTTCTTCACACAGACCAAGAGCGGCACTGACTAGGAAAAGTCCCGTGGAAAGCCGTTTGGCATGGATACCTTTGCTCTTCCAGAACTTGCCAATGTCCCGCAGGAAATTGGGGTTGGCAAAAAGGACCGCCTGCTTGGCACCAAAGTCCTTCAGGGTGTAATAGACGCGTAGGGAGGGTCCCGTCCCCGTCTTCATTGAGAAGGCTGGCATGTAGATGTAGCTGTGATTATACACCTTCACGCTATCCACAAATGCTTTTCGAGACCACAGCAGATTCTGAAACCTGTAAAACAACAAGAGAAAAACAATTTGGTCACACAGAGGTTTACACAATCATTTCAAAAAGCTGCTCCCCACACCCATATTTAGAGTTAACAGCACACATTTCCCAAGCCCAGAGAAGGCCCAGATAAACTTCTGACTGTCTGACACTGCCCCTCTTCTTAAAGGACAAACTTCAGTAAACAGTTGAAAATTATCCGGTATCCTGCTAACTCCAAACCCTAAAACATTTCTGATTTAATAGTTTTTAAAAACTCTGACTCAACACAGAAAATATTCCTCAAAACCAATCCTGTTTAGTGATATTTTTCCTTTGTTCAAAAACCAACTTTTATCTTTCAGGCACAGGAACATTAAAAAGAAATTTTAAAGTCCACCCTGTTCTTGCTCCTTACAAGCATACTAAAAAAAGAATCCAAGTTACATACTGAACAAGCAATATCAAGAAATATTTAAATAGAAATTTTGGGCTTATAAAACTTGCAATACTTGCAGGAATTGTTTTTGTTATGCCTGTATAGTGACTTAGGTTGGACTACCCTAGTAGTTAATTCTCATTCTGGAACTGAGAGAATTCTCAAAGAACATACTTAGTTACAAACAATAAGACAGAAATTGATTAATTGTTCAGGATAAGTGGCACCACAAAGTAAACAGCAACAGGCACCAGACAATATTCTGTGGTGTTTAAGATGTCACAGTTTACACACTGAGTAGGTTTAAAAGCAGCTGGTATTTGTAGCATGCAAATTAAAAGGGAAACTAGTTGGCAACTATGAGAAGGGCAATGCCTATGTACAGGTTATTTCTCTAATATGATAGTTTCCTCATTGCTTGATATAAAAACTATATCAGGTTACATTTTTTTAAATTGACAATAACAATTTGCGGATATCTATTTTATCCCTGATGGGGATATAGACTTACAGACTTCTATTCCAAAACCAGTAGCCTTGTCAAGGTACCTTCCTTGCCATATGCTTCTGGATATGCCAAGATGAATGAAATATCTGGCAGGAAATCCTAGGTCATTCACACACCCCAAACCCTTCACTGATGTTTGACCTATCCTGACATCTGACACTAAACAAATCACTTTTCAGTAAAATATTGAAGTATCCCAAATATGTATCATTGGATGTAACTGATATGCAGGTCAGCCAGAGTCATAATAAAATACAATATCTAAAACACATATTTGCTAAGTGACAGGAACACTTACTGCTGACTGCATTGGAGGGTACCTTTGCATGAGTAAGTCACTATGATTTACTCTGGATAATCTGCTTGCTTTCCAGAGCCCACACAATCTTCAGAGCACAGTAAGCCCTCCCCACCTTTAACACATGACAGCATCTATAGCCTGCAGCATGCAGGCAAAGTTTACTACATTGAAAGTCACTTCTGCACAAGCCTCACACTCTTTTCATTGCAACTGGGTTGCTCTCCTGCCTGTGTTCCCTAACTTTTTTCTGAGCTCCCAAATGCCTGTCTTGCCCTTGTTATTACATCTTCTTTGTTTCCTGCAGCTGAGGCAAATGTGTTACAATGGATTTCATAGCCAGGCAGCAGAAAGGAGGTGCAGGAAGAATATATAAGAACACGTTTTTTAAATGGTTATGAAGGGGTCAATTTTAGAGAGCTCTTTGAAACAATAGTAAGAATCACACACACAACATCATACACAGGCTCAGGCAGAATGCCAGATGACGCCAAGAAGCACCATCTAAACTTTCAGCTGAAACAATTGTCAACAAAAAAATACACAGCTTCGACAGCCTTGAAGTATCTCACAAATATGTGCCTGGTTCTTTGAAGTCTTTGTTTTAGCAGAAAACTCAAAATATTCCTAATAAGTCTAAAGGTTTTGTTGACATTTTCAACATGCAATATTTGGTCTCCTGATTTGTTAGAAGTTTCTTTCAAAAATTCCTTCACATGGAATTAGAATGCAGCTGTTCCACAGCAAAACCCATGAAATCTGCCTGGGTCTTCATTACTGTTTTGCTCTGAAGATCTGCTTCATCTGTATGATGCTATTTGTTAATGTAACAAAGTCACTGCCTTCCAAGCAAGAAATCTATTCAACCTGAATACACAAAACAAAGCAATAAAAATAATTTCATAACTTACTGCATTTGGCATTCTTTTCTGTAGAAGGAGCCAAGACACAGATGAAAATAGAAGGCCAGCCAAGACCAAGGTGCCCTGGCAGAAATTCATTGTCTGGCTGTACCTTCTCATATGGGTCCTCACACTTCATTACTATCAGACTTTTAACTAAGTATTCTGAAAAACAGGCTTCACCATCCTCTCTTTCAAAGGAGAAAGCAGGACAACTTGCCAGGTAATAAGGTACAGGAGTTGAGTCCATCCTATCAAACTTATTTCAATTCTATCAGGACATAGTCACTGAGAGTAAAAAGGAAAAAAAAAAAAGGCTTAATACTTCCAGTATTCACCCAGGTGCTCAGACCCTCAGCATCCAAACCCTGTTCTAATAACCCTAATTTCTTTTAAAAGGTAGAATAAGATCTACAGCAGGCTTTTGGGCTACTGCCCTCCCCATAACCTGGGACATCCACTGGAAGGTGGGTGATGCAGTTTCAGACTTCTCTGCACATTAGAAGGAATTCAAGCACACAGCTTGATGTGATGGGGTCTTCACACTTTGGCTGAGGGGAAGGCAGAGATGGGTCCTCTTGTCACTCCTGTAAACCAGTTGTACCATGTCTTTTCCCACTTAGAACTAGTTAACAAATTTAACTTCAGAATGCAAATGGACATGGTTATTCTAAAATTGCATTTTTCAGCAAATGTACTGTTCACAGAAAAACACTGCACAGCTCTAACTTTAATACATTAAAATTGCTCAGACGCCTTCACAGAGGGCCAGGGACTGTCTCTGAATATTCATTTGCTATCATGGCCACAACACATTTACATTTTTTCTAGATTAAGTTCCCCAAGTGCCTTGAAGTAATGAGAAATGAATGGTACTGCCACAGGAGCAGTGCATGAGAAGGACTTCACACAGAAGGGACAGCATTTGTCATACTGCTGCAAACTCTCCTTCAGGAACACCATCAGCTCCTGCAAACCCATGCCTTATTCCAATGATCTAGGACTGCAGTGTCAGTAGGCATCACTCCCAGTTCAACAGATGGACATTATACAGGTGGCTAGGAGCCTATGTAGAAACATAAAACATGCTGATTATGGCTGGTCTGGTGGCCTAACACAGCCAAAAAGCTGCTGCCCATCTTGCACTCCTCATGCGAGGAGATATTAGAAGCAAATGAATTTTTCTGTTCCCCATTTGTAAAAATAGGAACCCCAGCCAGCTTCCTGACATTTCACAGAGTGGTTAGAGGCTGAGAAACCTCGGGACAAATGCTGTGCATCAGCAAGTTTCTAGAAATGGCACTAGAAGCTCAGATATATTTTCCTTTAACTCCCAATTCAGACAGGGAGTCCTCCAGGCAACTCATTCCAGGGGGCTTTGAGGGTAGCATACTGCATCTGTTCTAGCAGACAGCGAGGAGCCTACCCCATGCCTGACAGACTAGGAGAGGTTTTCCTCTACAGCTGACTAGCTCTGTAGAGCATGCTAAGCAAGATGCTGTGTTTTTTCCTGCTTGTCCTGGCATGAACACCGCCAGCCTGGTGCAGCCCTTGCATCCAGATAGAATCACAGAATCGACTAGGTTGGAAAAGACCTTTAAGATCATGAAGTCCAGCCATTAACCTAGCGCTGCCAAGTCCTCCACTAAACCATGTCACTAGAGGTCTCATCTACATGGTTTTTAACACTTCCAGGGATGATGATTTCACCATTTCCCTGGGCAGCCTGTTCCAGTACCTGATCACCCTTTCGATGAAGAATTTTTTCCTAATATCCAATCTCAACCTCCCCTGGTGCAGCTTGAGGCCATTACTTCTTGTCCTGTCACTTGTTACTTGGAAGAAGAGATCAAACCACACCTTCCTCCATCCTCCTTTTAGGTAATTGTAGAAAGCAATGAGGTCCCTCCTGAACCTTCTCTTCTCCAGACTAAACACCCTCAGGCCCCTCAGCTGTTCCTCATCAGACTTGTGCTCCAGATCCTCCACCAGCTTTGTTGCCCTTCTCTGGGCCCACTTCAGCACCTCAATATTTCTCTTGTAGTGAGAGGCCCAGAGCTGAATACAGTGTTCAAGGTACAGCTTCACCATGTGCACAAACACATTGCCTCATGTCGGTCCTCTCCCAGCCTCCTGTAAATGAGGAGCCGCTAGTTCCTAATTAGTGCTTGCATCTCCCTGAGATGCTTTGAGCATGGGGTACTCTCAGCAGCACAGCTCAGAAGCTGTGCAGCTCATCCCCACACACCAGGCTTCAAAAGAAATGCATCAAATAATCCAGCCCCTCATGCAAGGATGCCTCTTGGATGACATTATCTCTCTAGCTCAACTCTAAGCAAGAAACTGTTGAACTGCTTTCAGGGTCATCCTCTCACCTTATTCAGTCAAGTTCACACAAATGCGTGGGGGGCTGCCAGCATTTACATAAAACTGGATTTGAAATCTCCTGAGCAGCACCTGAAGACTATATGAGTAATTTGCAGTAAATGCATCCAGGCAGCTTGACAGCAGCCCAGAGAAGCACTGATGACCATGGACACTAGTGAAAGCCGATCATGGCACGTTCAGCCCAGGCGCTTCACTTCTACTACACTCATTAATAGACAGTGAGCAAATAAAATCTCATCAGCAACACATTTTTGCCATCAGGTCCATATGACAGATCAACTTAAAAAGCACAACTTTCAACAGGCACATGTAGGCACAGCTGCACAGGTACCAAGGGAAATAATTTCCCTGATACCAGTTGTAGAGTTCCCTTAAATGCTCTGCTTTACTTTTCCAGAGGAAGATGCATCCAAGAGGAAACTGCCACAACACATTGTCATGACAATACAATCAAAAACTTAAGAGCATTAAATGTTTTGGGTTTCATTTTTAATCTGTTTTTAATGTTCTTATTGATGTTCTTCAACAGATATTCAGGGCCAGGGCTGCTCTCTGGTACAAAGAGATGACTTGCAGTAACCACAAAGAATTTGCTGCAGTGACATTGAGCTAATCCACTTGCAGATAATTATGGCAGCAGTTTCTAATATCTTGGTTTCCTTTTGCTCTCCCTGGAGAGTTATTATCTCATGCCTGTGATGATATCCCAGTCACTTCCTGTGTTGGCATCTGCAAAGTACAAGTTCAGCATTCTGGATGAATTGCAGGTTGACTTACTGGGGGGAAAAAGAATATTGAGTAATGAGGGAAACAGCTCAGATGGCAAAGAAATAGAGTATTATTTTAAAATTAATACAAATAGAGCTCAAGGGAATACAGCAGAAGGCATATAAAGACTTATGCATTTGTCCCTATGGCAAAGGATTATCATGCAAAGATAATTTAGGTAATTTGATGTCAGCATTAGCCAAGAATGATTTAGCAATTTGCTGCAGCTGTTGGAATACCCTTACAGCTGGGGTCACAGGAAGTCAGCTTGCAACCACACATCTGAGCCTCCACTGCTGTGATAGACGATTTTTACTTCACTCATTTCTCAGGGCACTTTTAAGCTTTCAAATAGCGACACCCTCCTTGATGCCCTACGCTCTCACTCATATCACGCGCTTCTTGATTATCTGCCTTTTTGGGATCATGTAGCCAATCTTACTAAGACACAGACTGTGTCCCAATTAACATCGTACTAGTTTCCATACGCTCATTCTCCATACAGGCACTTTTAGCATGTTAGGTGCAAGGTATACTACTCTACTGGTCGACACAAGGAGCCAAAAATGAGCACTTAAGGTGCTACAAATTGACCTTCTTTCTTGTTCTATTCCAGCTTCCCCAACTACAGAAGCCACTGTTTACTTATCCTAGGATAGCTATCTGACTTAAGATTCAATTATAATCCCATTAAACTCAGTGGCAAAACCAATTCTGACCTCACTGAAAGTGTGCTCAGAGCCTCAGGCAAAAAAAAAAATTAGGGTTACAATAAACTTCAGAGTGATATGAAAAGGTATGAAGTAACATGGTCAGTCACAAAGACTGATCATTAAACCAATAAAATTACAGATGCCAGACATTCTCCATCAGTGCAGGGTGATTTTATTCCTGTGGTAGATTCTCAGTGCTCTGTCTAATCTCATTCACACAGCTTCAGCACAAATCCTTGTTCTCACTGCAGGTCCCTCCACAGGTGCCATGGTCCCCCAGTCAAAAGCTCATGGCACAGGTGGGGTGATGCTATTCCCATCTTTTCCTTTGCCCTCTTCCCTTTCCACCTGATTGCCCTTTATGGACCCAAAGACAGCAAATCTTCCTTTCAGGTATGCCTGACTCCCAAACTCACTTCAGCTCATCCTGCAGCACGCTGAGACCCCACACTGCCTACTCTTTCTTATGGATGGGGGATTCCAGCCCTGGAGAGCCCGTGCTTTCCTGTCATCTCTGGTCTCAAAGATGAAAGATAAATTAGCCTCATTCTCTTTTTTATATACCTCTTCAATGGCATTTTCCAGGTCAAGGGTTCTGATTACTCTCACCATCAACTCCAACAACACAAAAGCAAGGAAACACACTTTCCACAGTGACTGCAGACTACAACTTCCTCCTTCAGCATGTTTCTTAATGACATTCTGTCCTTAGCACATGACCTTCAGCATAATGTGACGCACTCAGTATGTCAGTTTGACATAGCAGAGTAGGCTCTAATCTCGAAGAAGAGGTAGGCTCCCTTTATGATTGAATTCAATATTAATTAGGGTGGGTTTTTCTAAACCTCCACCCATTACTGCTCCTGCAGTGTCACCCTGGGAATACTATATATAGTGCCAAGGGAAAGCTGACTCTCTGTTTTTCAGTGGAACACACAGCTATCCTATACACCAAAGCAATGAAACATTAAAATCAGTGCTCAATGGTATTTTGGGAACGTGTGTGATCCTTATTCTGCCAACTCAAATTAGAATGTGCTTTTAATAGCTACTCCTTCCAAAACAAGCAGAGCTGAACATCAATCCTCTCTGTTATCTGACAGCCTGAATCTTAGCTTTCAGAAGATGAGCTGTTCATCTTAGTTTGGCTCTTTGAAGATTGTGGCTGCTTAAGTCCCACATAAGTGGAAATAATACAAAAGGATAGGCAGAATAGCATGGCTGTAAACTTCTTGTATTGTCAAAATGAAATTACTGCCTAGTATTTCTAAATTTTCTCAATTCTTCACAGCTCTTACAGCTGAGAGTCTGGAAGATGAAAAAATACAGAACCAATGAAATCAGCTAGGGAAAAAAAAAGAAAAAAACAAAACAAAACAAAACAAAAACAAAAAACCAGCACAGAACTAAGTCTGATATCTTTAACATTGAACTTCACTGCACTGCAAGCCAGAGCAAGCCTGTGAGAAGAAACATAATCAGATCACACATTTTCTTAGGTTTGAATGAGAATAAGAACTGCAACAAAGCCCATATAGTCTTTATCTTACTTGCTTTAGATTAAAATGGGTTCCCTAAGATAGTCTGGTGTGTCTTTGGGACAGCAACCAAACAGGAACAGAACAGTGGGGTGTTTCCTGCAGGTCTAAGTCTTTTACTCAGCTGCTGTCCAGACACAGATCTCTAGACCCACTGCCCACAACAGCACTGCAGCAAACACAAAGCTAATAACATTAGCTGTCTGTTTATGCTGGCCTTACATGTTTTATAACCCAAATAAGTAATATACCAAATGATTACAGCCATGAAAGACCTATTCATTGCTGAGAACACTTTTGCTAACTCTGTTTTCTCTTTAACATCATGACATCCTTCTCGTATGAATAATTTGCAAGTATAAGTGAAGGTGACACTCAATATCTTAGAGCTCTTTCCAAATAGACATTGATAGAGAGAGAAAACAAAAACATTTAAATTGAATGTGTTTTCTCTTTAAAGATGCCCTGTTCTATGAAAAGTGTAGGCCTAAGAAAAATTATTAAAAACAGTAGATGCTTCGATAAGCATTATGGCAGCAACTGCAACTAGGATAGGCCCTTTTTTAAGTATCTGAGCACCTTTTTATACTACATATACTGTGATATCTGACATATACTACATGGCCTGCATCTGGAGTGTAGATCCCTATTAAACAACACTATCAACTAAAAGCTTGATAATGAAACAGTTGTTCAGAGCCCATAGGAATATGTGGTGATTCTCTAACATTTTTAAGGGGGTAAGATCAATTCACAGAATTCTAAAATACACAAGATAAGATCTCCCTATTTCCTCTATTAGCCACTCCTTCTGGACAACCTCACCAGCTTTGCATCTCTAGGGCAATGAGCGCTGCAATTGAGCAATTAACTGAGTATAAACAGAAGAGCTGATAACTTGTTCTCAAGCAGTTAGATTAGTGGAGCCACACATAAGGTTGAAAAGATAGAAAAAAGAAAGAAACAGCAGTTTGACAGACAAGGAAGTCTATCCCAGTCCTTGGTCCAAGAGCTCGTGCCATCAGTAAAATTCCTGGAAATGAGCCAGGAGAATTCAAGCCATCCCAACAGCTGCAGCTTTATACCTTGAAGTCACTACCTTGAGTGATCTTTCAAATTGGCCCGTGCGAAGTAAAAGGCTCTACTTTCATCTAACATCAATTTACAGCAATATTTTTCAGCTATTCTGGTGCTGTTCAGCTGTGCCTAGAAGTCTTAGAAGATGCTTCTCAAGGCTTCCAACACTGTTTGAGATGTGTTGATTTGCTGCATGCTTGATCTTTGAAAGAGCCCACCCTTTACTCTGCAACTCATATGCAGACACCTAGGGAAGAGTAGGAACACAACCGGTATATTTTAAACTGCACATCCAAGTATTTTTAGCTCAGAAGATTTTCTGATTCTCGTGCAGTTTCTCGATTAAATAATCCCAGTAAATCTTACTTCCAAATATTTGCTTAATCTCTTATTCTCCACATCCTTCTAACCAATTATTCTGCCAATACCTTCCTGCTTACGTCACGACTGCCTTGATCCATTTGTCAAAAGCCTTTTAAAAATTCAAATAGACTTCATCTACTGCATATAGATTACCCTTATCCACACGCATCTCTTTGAAGATCTTCAGAAGTCTTACAACATAAAATTTCCCTAGGACTCAACAGTGCTGAATCTTCACAAAAGCACATACATTTAGCCAAATGTTCACCAATATTGTCTTATAATATGGTCTACAAATTCAGCTGGTAGAGATGTCAGGCTTACAGATCTACTTGAACCATTTTTAAACACTGATCCCATTTTAACACTTTCCGGACTTGAAGTACCAAAGCAGTTTTAAGTGAGGAAGATCACACTACTGTTCTTCAGCACTCACAGGTGAGTTCAGTCCTGCCAACGCCTTCACATCCATCTTGTCCCTGTACTATAAATGCTCTAATAATTACCTCGGTTTCAGCATGCTGAGACTGCCCATGGACACAGGGAATTTCCTCAGTTTCAGTAAACACAGATGCAAATAATTCATACAGCCTCCCTGTGTCTTCTCTGAGCACTACTTTTCTACCTGATCATCAGCTAACCATATACACATGGCAAGTGGGAGGTGATTTTTGCTCTCTTTTGGCTTGTGCTGCTGCTGGAAGGAGGACATAGCATTGGGTTTTCAATCTCCTAGTTAGTTCTTTTGGGAAACTTTTTCTGCCTGCCACATAGATAAAATATTTAGTCAGCCAGAGCCTATACTAAATTCTGTTTCCTTTAGATATAACTTCACCTTTTGGTAGGATGTTTCTCTGTTTCCATTAATCTTCCTTTTCTTTGCCCTTTAGTGATGTCAGCCTCCTTTTACATTTGCTTAAGGCTTCATAGATGCTCCTAGCACTGAGTTTCCAGTATGGTACCCTTTGGAAGGTCCAGAGTTTTGAGTAAATCATTTAAATATATTTTCCAAGATGTATGGGTTTTGATTCTGAGAATGCCACTTAAACTTCTTTTCAACACAAACTGCCAAGGTTTTTCCTCAACTGTTAGTACACCCTGTACTCAATTTAAATTGCTATAGCTAGAACACTCTTGACAAAAAAACCCAAACAAAATCAAAGTACAGATACCTGAAACATGCTGGAGCTTTTGCTAATCTCTTGAACTGAAAGTGCTGAAGTTTCTTCACCTTTTTTCTCCTCATTAATTCAAAAGAAGACGCAATGTTAAAGTAGTAAAACCAAACTTTCTTTTTCTTTTAATGTAGCAGGAAATAAATGCTATTTTCTAGGATAAAGTAATACTTCTGAAAGGCAGAGCATGTCACTGGTACTTTACAGCCCCCTATTCACTAGCTGAGAAAAGTGGAACAAAATATTCAATTCTCCTCTTCTCTTAGTTTCCGAATCCCAGAGAAGGGTCAGTAACATTGATACTAGATTATATAGGAGCAGTTTTGCAACTGTAGCTGGTGTTCTCCCCATGTCACACGTTTAGAGGTGCTCTGCCTCTTGTTTTATATAATACATAATAATTCATAGGTGCTCCCACCTTCTCACATTCTGGAATACCAGGAAAGAAAACCCTTCTCTCTTTTGCTCCCTAGAGAATGGTCAATAACAATGAATTGTCTGAAATGGATGGAGCTTGACTCCAGAAGACAACATTGGCAGGATATTCACCTCAGCAATGCAATCTCAGATATCAGCAATGAGTAAAAAAGGGTCTTTCAATCCGTCTTGTGAAAGCTAATTTTACTGGACACACAATATTCATTAAATCAGGGAGAAAGACAAGAAGAGGGTCTAACTGGTGGTGGAGTCACTCAGCATTCAGGCCCTCCATGTTTAGTCACGCAAACAGGAACAGTATCAGCAGGTAACTCTGATGGCACCAGCCAAGCATGCCCCTTTGCCAATGGTCAGGACTGCCTCCTACTAGATAAGAAAAAGAGATATAAGTCCCCTCACACATAAAAGAGAATGAAACTTGGGCCTACCAGGTCACCTTCAGTGTTTGAGGTGACTACTTGCCTCTCATAAAATATGACATCTGCCTTGGCCAGTTTTCTGAATGAACATTGTTCAGCTGAAACTACTCAGCCTGGTTTTGTAAATTTCTTTGGCATAACTTAAAATATATTACCTGGAAGTTTTAGTCAGAAAAAAAAAAAAAATACATCCATCCCTAGCTTAATTTCTTTTTATTTGTTTCAGGTCTTTGCACCAATTCCCCTCATGAAGGTGCCAAAACACTGCTCCAACAGGAGTTAAACTGAGGTGACCCACTGATATCACATGGGTTTGTAGAAGAGATGGTAAGCACTTTATCAATGAGAGATGTATGTGAAACTATGGTCAAACTATAAACTCCTGGGTTTGTACTCTTTTGAGCTCTTTTCTCTCCAAAACCCAAAGAACATCAGCTTTTACAGATGTTCACATTCAAATGATTAAGGAAAGCAAGTTGCCATCCCCTTCAGAATCAGGATTCCTTTCAGATTCAGTCAGCACAAAAAATAAGCGCCTTTTTATTTTTAAATACAGAATAATTAACACTGAATTGCAGTAAAAATTCTATCAAAGGACTTCTGACAATCACGTTAATACTAAATAACTTCCATATGCTTTATGCAATTACAATAAACACCAAAGATGTGAAAACAGATTAAGCCATTATCTTAAAGTATTACTGAATAATCAAACTAGAAAAAAAGCTACCATTAATGGCTTGTTTCCGTGAACAAGCAGTAACACATTACCTGAAAAAACTTTATATTTGGACCTAACAACCAGGCTAAAGGGTGTTTCGAAGTGAGGAGGAAGGCATGGTCTGTGGTCCACAGCACAATTCAGAAACAGGGAAACAGTATCTTACGGGCGTCTGTTTGATAAGGCTAAAGTGTTTTTCAGATAAGGCCAAACTGTAGGTTTGAAAGTAGCTGTATATATCAAGTCTGTCAGCAGCTCTGAAGAACCTGATTTTGGCCATAAATCACACAAGACAAAAAACAGCCACAACCATAAACTCACCCTTGAGGAAGTAGTTACATTCCAGAAGGTTTCCAAATGCCAGGATGATCATTCAGCGATCAGCTGCTTTGGCTGACAGACCTTTACATTCCTAGCGGCTCAGTACACATATTCCCAAAGCAGCTAATCAAACAGCACAAGTGGTGAAATTCAACTTCTTGTTTTACAGACAGGGGCCAGAATAGTTTGTACGGTGATGTGCAACACTTGGGAGCTATTGCTGAGGTTTTTATCCAGAGGCTTTGTGCAGGTAATGATTTGGAAAAGGAATATACTTTTTTAACAAGCAAAATATTTTTATCTGAATTCACTTCGAGGCCAAAATTTCCCTTCCCTAATCTGCTACTCTAGTAAACAACAGTGCAGTGCTGTTTTGCTTTACCAAGCTACAGTCAGGAACCTTATGTACACCAGCAAATCTAGCAATTCGCTAGTAATACCAAATCCTCTTCAGACTGGTCCTGCTTGTTATAAAAATTAGACCATTTCTTCTACTCCCCTCCCCCCACATCCATAATTTTTATGTTAAAAAGAACAACCTAAGGAATGTTGCATTTTAAAAGATTCATCTACTTTGAATATGCCTTGAAATGGAGTAGAAATACAGTCATTAGGGTCCTGTCTTGATGCTTTAAATTGACGCAATTCCCCAAATACCAACAGATTGAAGCTGACTTTCATCAAATGAATATATAGGCCAGTCTTCATGATATCATATGCTAGATACTTAAAGTTTCAGAAACCACCAGTGCAGTGCATTATTCAAGCAGCACACTGTGAACATACAATTAAAGACAATGATATTATCTGGATGCACAAGGCTATGGAGATGATTCATTTAGCATAATCATTTGCATTCCTGAACCTTGGATGTTTAATGTACCAGGAGAAATGAGGGATGGCAGCAACTGTGCTGGAGCATGAAGTGAGTAAAAATACTAGGCTCACTGCAGAAGTTTTCCGCCAGAAAAGTCCCATGTGTTCTGTTCCAGCAACAGCTCTGATTTTCATTTCCAGCTTAATGGACCTAGGAGAATGAAGTCAAAAGCATAAACAATTTGCATGACGGCATACTAGTGTGCCTAATGAATTTCCTTTCAGAAAGCCAGTTGGCACAAATAGTTCAGTCAATACACTCCAGCCAACACTCTGGTTGATTTTTCTCAACACCATCCTCCACAGTCCTAAGTGCTGGAGTACCAGGCATACACAGGGCAGATGCATGACCTAGTTCAGCTACGGTATACCAGCCACCAGGTCTCTTGGGATAGCAGTGCTATCTTTCTCAGCACGATCTAACCTCAATTATTCGTGAACAACTCATTTGCATGTAGCAAAGCGTACAAATTTCCCCAACAGATAGAGGAACAAAGGTGCAGGAACACAGGACTGAAGGGATCACCTGGGATTGCTGTTTCTGCTGTGGCTGGGTTAGGCACATGCTGCAGGCATTCTAGCAGAGCCAAGGTGCCAGAAGGGAACCCAAAAAGGAACAGAGAAGATGCAGAGCAAAGAGCCTGTGGGAAATCCTGCAGTGTCAGCACTGTAAGAGATGCTAAGAATTCAGGAGGCTGTTTAGGAGCTTCCAGCAGCCCTGAAGTGCTTCATAATGTCATGTAACTAACATAAAACCTGTGATAAAGAATCAAATGCTGCACCTGTCAGATGTTGGGTTAAAAAAAAATAAATTAAAAAACAAGGAGGGGAAAGGGGTCCAGAAGCTAACAGGGACATCATCAGGGTCCTTTTGTCTCTAACCTATGACGATAAGTAAAAAAAAGCTCGCTGATGATCTTAAAGAGGCATCTGTGGCTTATACTGCAAAATCTATAAGCAGACCCACAGTGCACACTAGTGACATGGAGAAAAAGCTTCCTGCTCAGCCCGGAAGTGCAGATCAGTTTTCTCCTAATGCTGTCTTTAAACTATTTCTCCTTTCCAGTTCAGGACACTGAAGCTCCAGCTCCCAAACCCCACCTAACATGGATTCAAACTCAGCCATCTCAATTTTTAAGACTGGATATTTCAGATCTAAGCAAATTAAGACATACAAAGTCAAATGTACAGGAAACTGAGTGCAGCCACCTCACTGTCTTAGGTTTTGCTCTACAAAGTCTTCTACCCAAAAGGACAGCAAGAACTTGAGCAAGCATCCATTTTCAGGATGACAGTTTTGTACAGCCATACCTTATAACTGCTGGCGACACAGTGACGTAATAATGCTGAGAAATTTATTGCCCCCATTAAATTTAAAAGGGCCTCAAAGCCAGCAGAAGTGCTGGATTCCTGATTGCTCACATAGCTTAATGATGTTAGCTCACTCCTTGGCTCTGTTCCAGGCGCTCCAGCTACTTCTCTCCAAGACAAATACACTACAGGGACTAAATCAACGTCCTCATAATCCAGTGTGTGCTGCTTGGCATCGGAGCCATGGATTGGTCCCTAGCCCTCTCTATTTACCAGTAGCTACATCTCCACTGCACAACAGATAAGGGAAATGAGCAAGCGCAGTGCAAAAGAGGCGAGAAACAAGCACATGTTGCCATTGTCACAAGCCATCCCTGGGACTACAACTGGGATCCTAGGGCATCACAGGTAGATGGCCAGTGGACCTATTTTCAGGCTGTGTAGCTTTACTAGCCAAGAGCATCTAACGTGGATCTTTGCGATGCTATACAAACCAGTTGGGGATTTTACAAGGGAGGTGAAAAGCAAGGCCATGAACACTTTGCTGCTGTGAGTCCCCACGTGGGTAAAAGATTTGCGATCACGCGTGGCAACAGCTCGCACACACACAGGCTTACTGATCTGAGCTCGCCACAGGCAGTGATTTGCTTTCCTCCCAAGTTCACATCTGAAACTGGGAGTAAACTTCATTCTCCAGATATTGCCTGCAGGAAATAAAACCAGGGCAAAGCCACCAAAGGCTAGGGAAGGGGCAGAGCACTGATCTCACTCAGGCTCACAGTAATGTATTCCCCGCTCTCTCAAGAGGGCACAGAGGATTGTATAATACCCTTTACAGCACAATCTGTGCACTGTCAACAGTTTTTTACTTTATTTTTACATTTATGCTGAGTACAGTGCTATATGCTTTCACATGATTTCAACTTCCATATGCATACAATCTTCTACTCAAAATACCCTGCTTGTCAGCTTCCCGAATTTCATTTCCTTTGGGAAAGTTCCTGCAAGATTCAAGTAACCACATTCTGATTTGCTGTCCTTAATCATGAAAAAAACCCTCAACTTTCTTCCACAACAGTATTCTGAAACTTCACAGCATAATATATTTTCTGATATAAAGGTAACTGACGAACAGCCCATACCCTCCACATAAAACCTCATTTAAAAAAAGCATTACCTTTGTCATGTTTGAAAACCAATGATGATAAAAAATAAAACTATAGGATCACAGTACTCAGACTCGCTATTTTCAAAGCTGCCAGTTTTACATATCTAAATATACAACAGTATTTTAAATAAAACTTCCAAATAACTTAAAAACCCAATAATTTGTGTTAGAAAGCTCCCTATTTACATTTTTCTAAGATTAGCCTTCAGCATTCACAGCTAAACCATAACTTACCAAGGAATATAGTACATAAGAAAAACTTATTATAACCATACTGGAAGAAGTTACTTTATTATTTTCCTTCCACAAATCCTCATATTTCAGTGGCAAAAAAACTTTTCAGCATCTGCAGTGCTATTTGTGTGCTTGATGGAAGATTAGTAACTATTATTAGTGAAATAGACCTAAGCTAAGGAATCAATTGAAGCTAAAGAGAGAATTTTGTTATGGGTTTTAGAGCTAGTATACTAGGAAAATTCTCCCTGTGACCCACATGCCAGGAATTGGTTACAGAGGCAAATAAAACCTATTCAATCTGTTTTTTTCACTTCCCTCTGTTCTCAGAGTCACTTGAAACTGCTATTATTTTTAATTGCTACTAAAATAAAGCACGTAGATTCAAATTCTACTTTTAATTCATTTTGGGGCAATTTTTCCTCCATGAGGACTGCATTACTCTCTGCCTTGTTAAGCTGCACTATACATACTGACAGCTTGATTTTCTCCATCCTGCTTTATCTTTCAGAAGTACCACTTGGTTCTCTCTCAGCACAATGACAGCTTTTGGCAGGTTTCTGCTTTCTCTTCCAACAAACCAGTTATTGTGCAAAAACAATAAAACTGAGATGAAAAATTCCAGTGGTCAGCTTTAACCTACCAAAGTACTCCTTGTATCTTGAAAATCAATCACTGTGGTTTTGCTACTTAATCTTTCAAATCAGGAATTAAAAAAGCATTGCAGCTCTTGAGAAAAAGAGAGGAAGCAGGAAGAAGAAGTTAAGTATTAGAGTGGCACATCTCCCATTCAACTAATTCTGTAGAAGTTCCTGCCTGTAATACATTCCAGACCAGATGGCAGAAAGCTGCCATGAAAAACAGATTAAAACAAACTTCCTCAAAAACAAAGCAACTGAGCTTAGTACGAAAGCAGCCTGTGCCATTTGCTGTGGTCCAAACCCAATAGTCAGAGCTAATTTCAATCATTAAACTTTTCCCAAAAAACTATGCATAATCTAGAAACTCAATCTTGAAGTTTGAACTTGTTTAACTTAGCTGGGGATGTTCATATGGGAAAGAATACATTTCCTTTCCTTTTACAGGCAAGTGTGTTTGCTGGCATAAAATCAAAAGACAACATTCCAGAGAGGAATTATTGGCTGAAAAATGAAAGTTTTATGCAAAAAAGTATGCACAGAAATCATAATGTACTATTTTTGCAACTTTAGCTATTCTAAGGAAAAGTAACTTTTTACTGCTTTTTCTTCCTGTCAGTTTTGAGAAGCCAAGAAAGACAGAGTAAGGTGACTTTTCTTACGTCTTGCACATCATCAGCTTGGTTTCTTAGTAAGGATTGAGCCCACCACCCACTTGACTATTTCTGGGCAGTCATATGACATCTATTATGCTTCTTGCAGAGTACCAGAAAAGGATAAAACCAAGATTGCCAACATTTTTAAATCACTTTCCATGTGTGGAAGATTGCAGGATGCTTCTCTTAAAGGATCTTTCAATTTTCTACTGATGAAGCAGTGAAAGAATCTAATGGGCAAAGACAGAAGACATGATCTGAAGGACAGATATATGAAAGACGCCTGCACTTCGTACTAAATATGGGAGGGTATATCAAAGCAGACTGAAAAATGAGACTTCTGGAGGCTAGCTGGAGTGGCAAGCACAAAAGAGACAATTCATCATGAACTTTGTGTTTACAGGTACAAAAATGTATTTTTGTTCTTGGTAGAAAGCACCGTTTCTAGCACATACTTCCTCTAACATTCCTTCCCCTCGTGTTAGTCTTTACAATGTTTCTGCCAGGACCTCTGGTTATCTTAGTCAGCATAAAATGTTATTTCCTCTTTCTACTCCAATCTACTCTTTTCAGCTGCTACCTGGTTTTTTCCCTGGTGTTACTAGAACAATTGCATAAATCTTTCTACTGTGCCTGTGTTCCTCTCCCTTAACATACATCCATCTGGTTCTCATATCCTCCTTCACTAAATACTTGAACAACCAATTTTATAAAAGCTTTTTCTTCTTTAAAGTTTATATCAAGAAAGATACAATAGGGGTTTATTTCTTTTTTTAAAATTGCTTTTGACTTCTCAGACAAATCACGGGGAAAATAGGAAATATAAGAGGAAGGAGACTGTCTGCTTCCTAAGATACCTGGCCAAGGACCTCTTCAATAAATAAAAAATAATAATAATTAAAATAAAGCAAAGAAAGGGAGAGTAGCCACATCCCTTCAGCCTGGGCAGAGACCCCTGAGCACTGAGATGGGCTCCAGTGCTAAAGCAGGATGATCCTGGCCAGGGCTGTGGTAGGATGCGGCTGCTCATAGCACCCCTTAACAGGACAAATATTTTTTCTTACCTTGGAAAGAATAAAATGAAAGATTTTATTCTTTTATTTTTACCCAAGCCAATAGAAAATGCTCTGTTTGCATTTGTTACCCTGTATGTCATGTTTATCTACAGTTGTATCTTCAATACATCCCAGAGAGGGATTTTATCACATTCTGTGATACAAAAATCATTTCCTCACCTGATATCTCCTGACTGCCATCCTTTTTGTGTTTATACATGGACTTTTTCTTTTTTTTTTGTTTGCTTCTGTACTTGTGGTTATCTTCATTGCAGATCATTTAGAAAATATCAAAATAAACTAGGTTTTTTTATTGAATAAATTACTACTGTCTTGAGAAGAACTTGTAAACAACTTTGGAAGATGAAAAAAGGTATTAAATTGTATTTTTCAATGAATAAATTATTCTTGTGGAAAATGCATCTCAGAGCTATCCAGATGTTGCAGCACCAACATCAAGGCATGGGAGCTGGACCCCAACCCTATTTCCTATACCTTGAAGGGTAATAATAATCCAAGTTCTGAAAATCTTTTCAAGAAACTACATTCAAAGTTATGCTCATGCTATATAAATGCTTTATAACCACAAGCATCAGAAAGACACAGATTCCCCCTGATGAATGATTAATACTCAGAACAAAAAAGTCAAACCTTCATTTTTCATCCTTGCCCACTCATCCTCACCAAACCACAAACATATTAAAAGAAAAACACAAAGAAAAAAATACGTGCCTTAAGCTCCAAGATCACTGGGCATGGACAGCCCCAGTGTCCTGGGTTCAGCAGTAGCAGTCATTTTTCTCCATCTTGGTAGCTGGTGCAGTACTGTGGTTTTGACTTTTGGTCTGGGAACAGTGGTGATAACACCGATGTCTTTAGTTACTGCTTAGAATGTTTAGACTGACCAAGGACATTCTGAGCCTCATGCTCTGTCAGGAAGGAGAGGAAGCCAGGAGGAAGCAGAGACAGGACACCTGACCCAAACTGATCAAAAAGGTATTCCATACCGCAGCACGTCATGCCCAGGATGTAACAGGCAGTTACCCGGAAGGGCTAGAGATTCTTCTGGGGTGGGGCTGGGTATCGGTCGGTGGTGAGCCTTTGTATCCTCTTCTCGTTATTTCCTTTGTCATTGTTATTATTGGTGGTAGCAGCAGTGGTTTGTGTTATACCTTAGTTATTGGACTGT